>QANX01001303.1:0-17406 GCA_003254975.1 Ochetophila trinervis
GTAATCCTAATGCTAAAAACTAACCCTAAATAAAAATAATCCGTAAATAGAAATAATTACAAAACTGCCATTATAATCCGAAAATAGCTAAATTACAAAATTGCCATTCTAAGTTGTTTATTTTTAAAATGATGTCGTTTCGTCTCCGCAACTCCCGAGCAGCATTACCACCTTCATTCCTTGCTTGGACAACATGCTTAAATCATCATTAGGCCTCGGAAAAGTGTTCAAATCATTTGGAAACTTGAATCGATCTTCATCCATAATTCTTTTCACAAATCCAAGCATTCCTTCTTTGATTTTCTTAGCTCGAGAACGCGTCACTGGTCCACTTGGCAACGTAATGTCCTTATCACGAACATCCATGCTAGAAGAGCGCTCGATGCCCACATCAATATGCATATCCTGTCAAGGACGACCTAGATTAGAAATCCTAAATCAAATCAATTGTCAGGGTTAAGCCAATGAGTCAGCCATTTTCCATGCAACCATCGTACATGCTAGCATTCATAGCTTTCGAGCTAATGATGATACACATCTCAATTAGTCATAGATGTCCAATCACTCATCAATTTAGGAAACGAGGTGTTGTTTTTTCAATCTCCACGTGGAGAACAATAAATTTTCCTTCTCACACAAATCAGATGAAAGGAAAAGTGGGTGGAAAACTATGGAGGTTCATTTTAGAAATGATTAAAACGTAGCTAAAGGAACCACATCTCAACTTGAATAATCCATCATACCCGTTCAATCTCTGCAACCCAGGGATGTTGGTGTTGGGTTAAACTAGGCATAGGTATTTGTCTTTCGAGAAAAGGAAATTTGGCACAGGGCTTTAAGCGAGATGAGAGGATTTAAAAGCTAATGACTTATTCATTCAACCATAAACCAGGCTAATGCGGGCATTATAGAGTCATATTCTAGCATTGGAGCAAAAGATTATGACATCATCTTACCTAGTAAACCAGTGATGCGTTCTCGAGTGAAGAAGATCAAAGAGGGAATGCTTGGACTTGTGAAAAGAATTATGGATGAAGATCGATTCAAGTTTCCAAATGATTTGAACACTTTTCCGAGGCCTAATGATGATTTAAGCATGTTGTCCAAGCAAGGGATGAAAGTCGTAATGATGCTCAAGAGTTGCGGAGATGAAACGGCGTCATTTTAAAAATAAACAACTTATAATGGCAGTTTCGTAATTTAGCTATTTTCGGATTATAATGGCAGTTTCGTAATTTAGTTATTTTCAGATTATAATGGCAGTTTTGTAATTTTTGCTATTTTCATTTTTAGGGTTAGTTTTTAACCTTAGGATTACTTTCTTAATATTTAATGGTTTAGATTTATTCTTGATCTAATCCTAGTCCTTATATAAAGGGGGATCAATTCTTTTGTAAGAGGGATTTGAGTTTTTAATCAATTAGGAGAATTAATTTTCCTATTGCTCCCAGGAGTGTTCTTGCAAGGTGAGGAAACAATTTCTTCTTCTTGTTGCATTAGGAGTTGAATTATCTTATCAAAGTAGAAATACTTTGTGGCGATTATTCTTCTCTTTCCCTAGCCTTCTAATCCACGTTTTTAGATACAAGTTATCTAAGGGTTTGGTAGGGCGGGTTCTTGTTTCCAATTACTGTTCAATATTTCTTGTATGTTTGGGGTTTTGGATTCTTTAATCTTGGGGTTCCGCATCACAGGCCCAATATGATGCAAACCAACTAACCATTGCATCAGAAAGGATCTAAGAAACTCATAATTTATCACGAGATCGTCAACTAATGAATGGTACAATTAAGTTAATCATGTCACCATATGCTCCAAAATATGGAGCAAACTAATGAAACATAATTCACCCAAATGAAATTCAAGAGTGTACTGACATCCACATGATGAGCATCAAGATAGCCGTGATGGCACATCTCCCATAAGGCATAAGGGCCGTTCAAACTTTCCTAATGACCATTACTCATGAGCGAACACCTAGAGAATTCAGAGTGAACCCGACCCAATTGTTTAGACTATCATGGCTAGGGTTTTGCCACATGAATAAACCCTAACCACGAGTAGGAAGTACTATAAATACAACATGATGCCGCCAAATCAAGCACAACACACTAAAAACTTTACTTCTTTTCATTTTCAAGAAGAGGTCTCTCTGCCTAAAACTAACTTGAATATCATAGTGCCATTAGGTTGGTATCACATAGGTACCACAAGCACTGAGCTCGCTTGCTTATTTTGCATACCATTTCATCCTTTTTGGAGTGGTATGCAATACCATAGCAGAAAATAGTATGTATAGTAGCACTAGTGACATGGAACTAGTATTGGATTTCACTCTATGCTGTAAGATAATAATCAATGAGCATGACATACATATCTTACTTGTGAATTGTAGCATATGTGTTTTAGAGAGTTGGTTGGATTTTTCCATGCTTGAGTAACTCTGAAGCTAGTAGGCACAAATGGGGCGACATTGTGCCATCGTGGAACATTCAAATGTGTTATTCAGAAGATGTGTAGCTCCCTTGAGTAGTATGCTTTTCACATTGCTTGAATGCTTTTCTCAAGGTGAGCTATTCAAGATGTTCATGAACAAGACCCAATTAATGTGCAAGGATGCTGACTAGATCTAAGAATAAAGTTGTTTTTCAAGCCACCAAAGGACGATATTTCTATTGGGCATGCTTTTTGAATGGCATGAGCCTTGATGATTATGAGGACCTATTGATCAAGCAAGCATCTTGGCTAATAACCATGGATTTGGGAAGCAATCATAGTTGCCTATGTGCAAGACTTGTGAGTTCAGTTATAACCTCATAAGCAAAAGGAATGTAGATGCATCAATATATTTCGACTTAGATAGTAGAACGGATAGCCTTGACTTAAGAGTCTCGATGATGCACGGTCTATTTCCATTGCAAAGTTATAAACTGTGTACACAAGGTATGTCAAAATATAACATTTCAATCTTCTTTAATCACAAAAGTAAAAATAAAATAAAAAATTGAGGTTTAGAACTAAGCATCAATGCTTTTACTTGCCTTAAATGTTTGAGTGGTGAGAAAATTGAGCTGTAACTATTTTCCGTAATCAAACTCATAACCCTCTCAAATTTACAAGATTTTTCAAGCATACCAAATCTTTATGAATAAACCTCTCTAAAATGGAAAGATATTTTACTTAATTCAGCTTCAAACACAAGATAAATGATAGGTGGGTGATAGATCACTTGCTTAATTGATTTGAAAAAAATGTTTTGATTTTATGATTTGCCCAAGACGTGCAAAGTTTAAGTGTGGGGGTATTTGGTAGATCACAATTTCTATATACATTATGTACCTCAATATTTGAATTAAGCATGTTTTACTCATTTAAAATAGGTTAATATGTATTTCTCTATATTTTAGGTGCTTTGACCTCAAGAAAGGAAATTTAAAGAAAAATGGCAAAACTATAATTAAAAGCAACAAGGCAGCAGAGCCCAGGCTCTGGGCCAGGCACCTGGCTGGTGGTTTTCAACAGTCACAATGTAGCAAGGTAGTGAGCCCAGACGCCACTCCAGGCGTGGTACTAGGCGCCTGGGCTAGCACAAATTTTGTGTGTTCAGATGGGTTTTTGCGTAGTTTTTAGCCCTTTGTTTTTAGTTTAAATAGTTTGGAGCTATTTTATAAAGGGGCAGCTATTTTTGGGAGAAAAATAACAAAAGAATTGAAATTTCTAATGAGAGTATGAGTAGCTAATATTCTCTCTTGGGTAGGAGTATTATTCGTTACTAAATTATAAGGTGTGAGACTTGGTTTACAAGTTTTAATTCAAGTTTAATTATTCAATTTGTGTTCTTCTGTTTTATTTGTTTATTATTCAATTCTCTTTTTATTATAATTTATATCCGTTATAATTATTTATGAATTGGGTATTTGCTAATTAGAGTTCAATCGTATTGAATGTTCTATGATTAGTAGCACTTTGATTTTGACAATTGCAAGCTAAGTTTTTATTAATTTTTCAGGAGAATCCAAAGTGGATTAAAGTTTTGCAACTTTGTAGGACATTTTTATTGTTGGTTGCTATTGTTCGTAATGCTTTTCTGAATTGATTTATATCACATTGATTCTACGTATTTCAGAATTAGGATTAGTTTATGATCGTATCTGAATTAATTAATTGTATGAGATTTAGAATAAAATTGGCAATGATATTTTATTCAACCCAACATTGAATGATTATTTTTAGATATAGTTGTGTCTGTGATCACCTGTTATTTAGTAATTGAAGATACTCTGACCCAAGGTTCTCTTTAATTGTATTTCCATTATTTTTAAATTGTTTGATTTAATTATTGAATTTTCCAATATAAAACACCCCGTTTGTCTTGTTAATTTTTGCTTTAATTAGAATAGAAAAAGTTTGATTATCAATTTCTATGGAATCGACCTGAACTTGTCACTACTAAGGTAGTGTTTAAATTCAGTATTATAATTTTGGTGTTTACGACACACATCAGTGAGGTTGGTTGTAAGCCTTTTACATCCAAACCTTCAAGGCTGGAGTTCAAGTCACTTTATTTGAATTTTAAATTGCTAAAATATATTCTTAACTGTTGTTAAGGGTTTTCCAAGCATGTGACTTGTGATCACAAGTCATCAAGCTCCAACCCTAAGCTTATTATCTAACCCTAGAAGCTTTTCTCCACTTCTGCCACCTTCATATCTTCCCCTCCATTATTTGTTCTCCCCACAGGAGCCCACACATGTCCATAGCTATACAAAGAAAGCAACCATCATCTCCCTCACAAAACCCTATAAGTCGTTGCGCATCTCTCACTATTACTGTCCATTTAGTTATTCCATACTACCTTTCATTTTTCCTTTCTCCATTACCATTCTCTACACCATAAAGCCACCATACATTCACCAGTAATCCTCCATTGAGATCTCAAAGCCAATACACTCACCAAGAAAGCCTTCCACTATCTTCTCCTTCAATAGCCAAAACCCTTTCCACATCTCCAACTACATACAACAACCATCATCCCCTTGATCATCATCATCTTGGCTACATAGACAATAACAAGTTTCTTTTTTATCTGACATATTATGTTGGCCTTCTTCCTCAATCTTTGTTATTTTATTTTCTTCTGATGTATTTTGGTTTTTTTTTTAATTCTTGAATTAAGACTCAGATTTTAATATAAGGATTGAACTTTGATTGCCAAAATATTGATTAGATTTTTTCTATGTTTCACTGTTGTGGTATAATTTTGATTAACTCGCAAGTGCACAAATCAACAAGTAATAAAGTGGTTTAATTAAGAAAACATGTATCGATCCCACGAGAAATAATGTCTCTAATAATGAAAGTAAAAATATTGTTAACTAAATCAATAAAATTAAAAATAGTATTTGTTGAATGATTGTTTGTTGAGTAACCAAGCATGAATTGGAAAACAGTAATTTTAAAATTAAAGAAAGGCAGCAAGTAAATATTCCAAAGGTTTTAAGAAAATAAGGATTACGACTTCACCACTATTACTCCTATTTAGCCCTAATGCAGTATAGATTCATAGGTTAATCCCCCTTTAACCACATGTGACTAGAAGTTGAATCCTTATTTTCAATGCATTAAACCCCTTTATTCTCAATGCAATCTAATCTAGCAAGCACAAGGTATTTAATTATCTCTAGTCTAAATACCAAAATTCAATCCCTAAGACATGCAAACGCAATAAGATCTAGTTAAAGTTGTCACTAAGGCATGCAATATTTCTATAACGATGTATTTCATTGCCCATCCATACTTATATCCCTTATTTCTAAGCCAATATACATACTTTATCAATCCACCTTTTCATGGAAGCATTAAGAACTACAATAAAATATTAAGCTTAAACATGAATCAAACTCAAATATGCATTAAACACTAAATAGTTATAATAGGGTTACATCATAATCCTCATAGAAAATTAGCTACACATGATCTTAGAATTATCCATCAAATAATTAAAAGATAACATAGAATAAAAAACAAATAGATTAAGAGTAAAGAGATCAAATCCAAAGTTGATGGCTACTGGAACTTGTTCTTCAATATTCTCATATTGGCTTCTCTAAACTATGATCAAAGTCACAAGGTTGACTCCTCCAAGGCTGGCCGAATTCTTCCTTGAACTTTGCTTTGTGTATCACAATTTTCTATGTAAAAAATCTTAAGAACTGAACATAAAACCTAGGGAATCTATTGTTGCCTTGAGAATGGGGAAAAGAAAAGAGAGAGGGGTGAGGCTGGTGATGGTTGCAGCCGTGTGGGCTGTGATGAATTGTGTGAATCTCTTGTGTTTCATTTTACATGGTATTTATATGAAATATTTAGGAGAGGTTTAACCTTAGAGTCCCTCTAAAACCTAGAGAATATAGGAGATAATATATTGATAATCTCAAACTCTCATAATTCCTTACCATGGCCGGCCACCTCAAGGTTAAGAGTGTATTTTTTGTCTCATGTTCATACTAGGATTTAGGAAACATTTCATATCCCTATAGGAATCAAATTTGTATTTAACTCTAATTCCTTTTATTCTAAATATTATTCCAATTAATATAACTAGAATAATTTGACCTCCCATGTGGCATATGATGTGTCAAATTTCGTACACATGGCTGGAGTGTGATGACATGGCAGTCCAATCATCAATATCATCCTAGTGAGCCAAATACTTTCTTTTTATATCAGCAGACGCATTGCTAGAATGTAGTATTTCCCTTTCAAAAACTTTAATTTAAAAGTGTTGTTGCTGGATTTTTCCTTCCAATGTGAGGTACTCAATCTTAACAAGAGATGGCTGCAAAATAGATGAAAGATGTCAAAAGAGCACCAGTGTTGCAGTTGGTATGCCCCTTTCGACACATAAGTCAACACCTATGAAAATGAAAAAGAAAAAGATGGTGATGTTGCTACTAATGATGATGGTGGTGGTGGTGGTGATGATGATGAATAAAAAATGCCAAAAAGGGTGTCAAACGTGTTTTTATTTTGACTAATGGAGAAAGGGAAAAAAAAAAACCATTTAGAAAACCGTATAGGGAAAGAACAAAAAAATGGCTATTTTGGTTAACCAAGTGGGAAAAAGAGAAAGTTGTCTTGGGAGGCAAGTCATGTCCTAATTTGTAAGGGATAAGGCAAACATTTTAGGAAGAGGGAAAAGATAGGGATAATCAACAAAAATTTGCATTCAATGCCCTCAAAAGATGATTAGATCCCTTACAATTTCTTGTTTGGGATTTTATATTTTGAGTGGAGGGTGTTGATTACATTATAGAAAACCCTAGCCATGAGATCATGATCTGCATCATTTAAGGGTTTTTATAAATAAATAAATAAATAGAAAAGCAATGCGCATAATTGGAGACTTTGGCCCACTGCTAATGTAATTTTTAGGCTTTTGATTTAAGCTAAAAATTGTAATAACACTTGCCCCCTCATTCTCCATTGTTCTCATAAGGACAAAAAAGAGTAAATTCATAGAAGTAGCTTGAGATTTCCATTGCTTCGGTCTAGGTCTACACAACATAAAGGGTTCACCAGGGTCGAGGTCCAAGTAGCTTCCATTGAGGTGACATTGGCAGTTGCACTCAACCGGGTTGGTTATTCCCTTACATTCAAGTCAACTAACTCAGGTTACCATGGTATGGAGGGCTCACCTAAACTAAGTTCCAGGTAGTTTCCATCATCGATGACCTAGTCAACCAAAATGAACCATTTCGACATGCGTGGAGGGCTCACCTAGAAATAACTTCATATGGCTTCCAACATAGACAACCTGATTAGCTAGACCTGACCAGCTCAACATGGCACAGTGGGCTTAAGTCGGACCAAAATCCATATGGCTTCCAAACTAGGCAACCGGCATTGTAATTTAAACTTGATCAAGTTGACATGGCGTGGAGGGCTTAGCTGGACTGAAGTCGAGATGGTTTCAAACATAGGCGACCCATTAAAGTTGGACTTGACCGAGTCAACATGGCATGGAAGGCCACAGTCAGAAAAAGTATAGGTGGCTTCCATCATCCCATAGTAAGAATCTGAGCTCAATTATGTGAGTTGATTCCCAACAATCAATTCAAGCTTGTTGTTCGAGGTTTGGGTAACTTGCCTTGACTAAAGTGCCTCCTGCCTTGCTTCGTGATTCAAAGGTTTATGCTCTACTAGGTTGATCAATTCTCTACAATCAAGTTAACCGTTGGAGGTCTAGGCAGCTGGGCTCGAACGGAACACCTACCTCCTTACTTGGTGATTTGGAGATCCGAGCTCAACCACATAGGTCAATTCCTTACAATTAGGTTGATCTCGCCATAATAGGTCTAGGCACCTGGTCTTGACAGGAGAAGTTGCCTCCTCATGGAGATTTTGTTTCTTCCCTATTCTTCAATGAAGTTGGAGTTGAGATTTAGATTTTTTTCTCAAAAAATTACTTGCATTTATTTCATAACTGAAGTATAGAGTGTTTGAAATATTTACATCATTTGGTAATAATATCCTATTTGCTTTGCATTTTAAAGGATAAGCAAAAACTTTGCTTGAATAAGTACTTGAGCTTAAAATTCTTCTCATTTATCGACACCATTCTAGGTCCGACAATCAGTCTGTGTCACTTTATGCCACTTTAGGGCCCAATACATGATGGGCCTTTCTTGTGGCCCACACAATTTGCCCCTTATTTTTTACTTTTTGGATATTTGTTAGAAAATAAAAATTACTGATTACATCATGTGTCTCGAGCATATGAACCATCGAACAGAACCACATCATGAATTGGTAGTGGAGTTTAATGGCTCTACTCCTCGAGACACCCAACTTTAGTGATTTACACCCTAAGGTCAATGAAGAGGGTTTGTTTTTAGAAATTTTAACCCAAGATACGATGATGTTAACCCTGGTTTGTATATTTGGTTATAAAGGTCGAGGTTTTTCCATATTGGCTTACTTCTCTCCATTTCCTTTTAAAAGTGGTTATCAGAATTCCAATAAACACCTCAGATTGGATGATAATGGTAAGGCGTTGTTGGAGATTGACAATGTACCTCCACAGCTTCCTCCCCAAAAGTCTTTCATTTTCAAGAGCGTGTTCGAGCTGAGTTGAAGCTCAAGGGCTCCAACGAACGATCAAGTGGTTCCCCAAGCAATTCTTCGGCCACAAAGCAATTGACCACCATCTTTTGTTCTCTCCCTAGCCCATGCCATGGCTAACCATATGCTGCCATAAAATAATTTCTTTTGGATGAGTATAGGGTTCCTGAGTACAAGAGAATTTGTTCCCCTATTGAAGAATCATAGGAAAAGGAATAAGATGGTGTTGACACCGTCAACATTTATAACGATGATGATGATAGTGATGGCAGTGACAGCGGCTGAGAGAATGATTCCTCCAACCCTGAAAGTTGCATCACTAACAGTGAAGTGGATCCCAGGGATAAGATTCAGGCCTAGTATCTCATGTTGGGGAGAATGCTTGATGTAGAACCCCAAGATTAAAGAATCTGAAACCCCAAACACACAAGAAATATTGAACAGTAATTGGAAACAAGAACATGCCCTACCAAACCCTTAGATAACTTGTATCTAAAAACGTGGATTAGAAGGCTAGGGAAAGAGAAGAATAATCGCCACAAAGTATTTCTACTTTGATAAGAGAATTCAACTCCTAATGCAACAAGAAGAAGAAATTGATTCCTCACCTTGCAAGAACACTCCTGGGAGCAATAAGAAAATTAATTCTCTCAATTGATTAAAATCTCAAATCTACTTTACAAAGGAATTGATCCCTCTTTATATAAGGACTAGGGTTAGATCAAGAATCAATCTAAACCATTAAATATTAAAAAAGTAATCCTAAAGCTGAAAACTAACCCTAAAAAAGAAAATGGCAAAAATTACAAAACTGCCATTATAATCCAAAAATAGCTAAATTACAAAACTGTCATTATCATCCGAAAATAGCTAAATTATGAAACTGCCATTCTAAGTTGCTTATTTTTAAAATAACGTCGTTTCGTCTCTGTAACTCTCGAGCATCATTACAACTTTTATCCCTTGCTTGGACAATATGCTTAAATCATCATTAGGCCTCGGAAAAGTGTTCAAATCATTTGGAAACTTGAATCGATCTTCATCCATAATTCTTTTCACAAGTCCAAGCATTCCCTCTTTGATCTTCTTAGCTCGAGAACTCGTCACTGGTCCACTTGGCAACGTAATGTCCTTATCACGAACATCCATGCTAGAAGAGCGCTCGATGCCCACATCAATGCTTTTGTCAATTTTAGATCTTTTCGCCGGTTTCAACCAAGTCCCCTTGGATGTCTAACTATCATTTAGTTCGGTAGTATAGTGGTATGTATATAATGTTTTGTCTTTTTGTCCAATCATTAACACTTGTAAGCATGATTTACAACTGGAAATGTTTAGGCATCTGTTCGGTCTATTATGTACAAACAGTGTATTTGTAAAAGATGTTTCACATATGAAAAATCACAGTTTATTCATATGAATGGTTTTGTGTGTGAATGAAATTTTCATTTGCTAAAAGTCACACCCATTTGCAAAAGTGAATTCAATGGTAATTAATACCGAAGCATGTTAGTTCACACAGAAATGTTGATTGCTCAGACCGTTGCTTTAACAACCATTGATTCAAAATTTAATATTTAAATCTATACCTTTGGTTTTAAACCAAGACATCTTCATACAACTCTTATTTTTGGACTAGTTACTTCAAGCAGTGCAATCGAAGTAGCTTTTGAGATTTCAAAACCCTTGAACCAGGTTTGCTCCCCAGTTTATTTAGATCTTGCATTTCATATTTTCCATTTTTTCATGTCTTTGCAACCAAACTCAAGTTTTCTTTGTGTAAAAATTGGAAAATTAAGTGGATTATAATGCCTAAATTCTTGAAGTTATTGAGGATAAGGTTTCCACCTCCATGGAAGCCGCTGTTCCAGACTCTATTGATGAAGCTTCCTAAGGAAAATATGGCCATTGAGACCACAGATAGCCTAGTTGTAGTTCTTTAAACGGATAGAAACTCGAATAAGGTAAAAGAGATACCCTCTAGAATTGGTTATGAGATGATAAAGGATTTTTGAAAAAGATATCGAATTCCAGAGAGCATTAGAGTGAAAAAAGGTCCTTTGTCAGAGCTAGTGTAATTGATGAAGGTTGGTTATGTCTTTATAGGGAATTTCTAGTTGCTAGTGCCAGATTCCCTTGTACCATTTTGTTGTGCAGATTTTTCAGCACTGCAAATTGTGTCCTACCTAAATTATTCCCAATATTTGGAGGCATATAGTGGTTTTTGTTTTACTCTGTAAGGACTTGGGTATAGAGCCTTACATGGACCTTTTTTTATTATATTTTCTATTTTAAATCGTATAAAACGGACATGGTACCTATGTTGTTGAGGAAGAACAGGGTTCTTGTCATTGATCTTCCTTTCTAGCCTGAAAAACTAGAAGCACTTATACATCTTTTATTTCTAGATACTAAGTTGGTGGTGCTGAAGACACAATGAGTCACATATAGGAGAACTTGTGTAAGTTTTCTTTCCTTCATTCTCTAGTTCCATTCTTATATTCTAAGATGTTATACTTACTCTATTTATTATTCGCAGTGATAACTGACGAGCGCATTCCTATCCTAAAAGGAAAAACTTCAATGGGCCATTTGAACGCCTTTCTATCAAGGAAATGAACATTCACACAATGATAAAAGAGCCTGAACCTTTTCCTACTATGGCTTGAGCTCTTCCTAAAATGTAAGAAAACATATAGGAAGAAGAAGAAGACGAGGAAATAGAGTTTTCTAAAGAAAAATAGGAGGAAGCAGAGTTTTCTATCTTTTTAGGAGATTCATCGGACGAATAGTATCTATAGGAAGATATGGCTGGTAAGATCTCTTGACTAAATTGCATAACTTCCAACCTCCAATATTTTCTAAGCCACATGTTTACTCGCTTAAAGGCAAACTCTTAAGCATAAGCATAAACAGATAATGGAGCATGATAGATCTCTCCAAGGTCATGGTCGCGCCATGGCGAATGGCCAGTTTTCCCAAACATCTGTTGAGGGGAGGACCACTACTGGGGGACCAACTACTTGTAGAGGTGTGACGCTGCCCATATCTGAGCCTACACTGACTTCAAAGCAACTTTCTTTGGTTACTTAAGGTGATCAATGGCCAATGAGGAGGCCTCTTTCATAGTGCAGAGGAAGCACCAATTGGTGGATAGTTGTGGGCAAAAGGCATTCATCCTTTTGCATTGGGTTCTTGCAAGATCCAATGGTGATGGACCTAAACCATCATTCACCTCTGATCTACAAAGAAAAGGATTATGAGGATGGGGTTTTTTTTATAACCTTGCTGATGCTTTGGACTGGCAAGCAAAGGCTTGCTCACTCCCAACTTTTCCAAGCTGAACCAGACCTCTAAGAAAAGTGTCTTCAATAAGTTGGTCCAGAATGCTGTTATGGTAAATTTCCTTGTAGTTGGATAAGGATTTTCTTTCTTTCTCCTTTCCACGCCCATTTGTGTTATTGAATTTTTATGTAATAGGTTGTCTAGACTACCTTTTTTCTACAGCAACACAAACGTAAATTTTCACTTGAACAATATATAGTCAAGTATCAAATGTTGCTGGACGACCTTAATAAAGCCGCGGCTATGCGCTAGCAAGCTGAGAACAAAGCTAGAGAGGCTAAAATGCAATGGAAGTAAAGAAGCCTAAGGTTTCCATGCTGACATGCGAGCTCGATGAGGTCAAGGATGAAAAGGATCGGGCCAAGCTTTAAGGAAACTCATCATTTCATAGTTGGAAGTGGTGTCGACCAGCATGTCAATTTTTGGTAGCGAAAAGCAATCCGTCAGTGCAAACTCTTAGCTTTCTGTCTTTTTTTCTTTACCACAAATGGATTAGCTAACCACTAATAGTAACTTTGTCTCTTACCATCGAGAAGCCGATCAACATCATTATTTACCGTTGGATTTGCTTCAGGCAAAAATTTTCTTTTTTTCTATTTGACAAAAGAGAAAAAAGGGAACGACATTCAACTTGTGAGTTATTTCTGCTATTTCAATTCTAGAAATACTTGCTAAGTCTTTGGTTGATTATGTAAACTTGTAACACCCCGTACCAAGAAATTATAGTAAAAATTTCAAGTTTGACCATGAGAGGCTCGGTGTTGACTTTTTGTGTGGGTATGTGTTGGCTTTCACTAAGGTACCGTGGCGTATAGCTAGTCGATACGAGTTCGTAGACTAGTAGTACGCTCAATTCCGAGTTAAGACCGAGAAGTTATGGCTGAAATAACGTGAAGGGCATTTTGGTAAATTGCTGTGGCAGGGTGAAAATTACTATTTTGCCCCTGCCTTCATCTTTTTTTTAAATTCCAGAACTCTCTGGAATGTGCGTGACTCCTCCCCGTCCCCGACGCCAGCTCCTCCTTCCCGATCACCTCCCCTGTCTCGCCGGTAACGGCCAATTTCCGGCCAACCCAGGCCAGAAATTACCCGGAAAAGAAAGCTGCCGACTCCCTCTTCCTTTTGGCACCGTGAGTTCGCCAGATTAGCACCCAGATCACCGGGATTTGAAGGAAACCTGGCCAGGCCATTTTCGTGATTTGCCAGATTCCAGCGAAGTCAGGCCGACCCACTGCCCGGGAAAGCTTCGCCGGACCCTCCTTTCCCTTTCCCCACCAGCTACTGGCCGTGAAACACCGCTGAACGTCGGAATCGACGAAGAATCCGACGAGACCCACGCTCCTCCGGTCGCCGGATTCCCGCAGTTTCCAGCGATGAAACTGGTCCGGTTCCCCTCTTTTGGGCCTCCTGAGTTCGATTTCGGCACCCGTTCGACCTAAATCTCAGTCGTGTAAGCAGTGCGAATTAGGGGTGCTCGACCGCCACTTTCTGGCCATTTTCTGGCCACCACCGGCGGCGGTTGGACGAGGTTAGTTCTCGGTTGCATCCTATCCTTTACTAGCTTCGTTTTGATATATAACTCGCATATTATAGTTAAGTATTGGAATTTACCCTGTCTTGAACTGTGACGTCCATAACTGTGAAATTAGAAATTGTTGACTTTTGGTGATGTAGATACGTGTGTAATTATGTTTTGGGTAATTGCTGTGATTTGAATTAATATACCAATAATACAGGATGTGAGTATGTGACCGGGTGTCGTGAATATGAAAAATGGTTACGAAAAATAATTATATTGAATCGTTGTGTGTGTGGTTATTGTTAAATTAATTAAATTGTTATGATTGAGAGTTGAATTGTGGTATAAATATATATACATATATATACATATATATATATTTATATGTGTGACCGAGTTCCGTGAATACTAAATAATTACTAAGAGTGTTGTGGGTTGAAATTAGCTGAATTGCAGTTTGGTTGTTTGAAAGCTGATTTGGTTTTAAGGAAATAATTGTGGATTTGGTCGGTGAATATTTATATTGATTTATTGTGTCTTAATCATTACAAATTGGGTTTGTGAGAATTGTAAATAAATTGTTGTGACTGTCTATGTATTGAATTGTCTGTGATATTAAATTGTCAGTAAATGATGTGTGAAATTTATATATTAAATTGTGGAAAATTAGATATATTGTGTTATTTTCTTTGGAATAAATGCTGGATGTGATTGTGCGGATGAGAACCGCTTGGGCGAGGAATTATGCCGCCAAACAGGGTATGGCTAGCTTGGGCGAGAAACCATGCCGCCAAGTTATGGATATTATTTTTATTTAAATTTTTGGAAACGCCATGATGGAAATTAAGTTTGTGAATGTGATTGACTGTAGCATATGTGGTGTAAATATGCTGGGTGAACTACAGGTAGCTTGATCCCTTCTCAAAAGGGGTATGTAGGCAGCTCGGTTTTATACCGAGTCCAGCTACGCTTTACTTAAACAATATATTTGTTTGAGTATTGAGATGTTTACTTAAGTATGAGTTGTGATTATTGTGGGAATGTGTGTTGTTAGAACGAATACTGTTTAGGAACGCTTTTCCTTGCAGGTTGTGGACTATTTACTTTTGGGGAGTGTTAGAAAACAGCCGAAATGCTGCTGAAATTTCTAATAAAATTTTCGGTAGTAGAGAAAACCTTTCGGTCTGTTGGTTCTTTTTCGATTGAAAAAGTGACTTGTCGGACTTTAACGATTGCTTGTGGCTTAATTGATACATTAAGTCACGCAAGCAGGATCCAGTAGGGTTGGGTCCTGTCAAAACTGGATTAATGTTCTTGAAGGAACTAACTCAATGCTTGCCTATTCTTGTCATTGAGCTTTGATTTGATCCACAATTCTCTCTCTGGTTTGTCTAGGTTGACCCGAATTTTCTAAAGTTTCTCTAAATCATCTTTTTATTTAGGTTCCGCCCAAGGTCAAGCTTCATTAATTGTTATTCATCCATATCGGCCCCTTTAAAGGTGGTAGCATAGCAATGTCTTGACGTTAGTTGTTTGCCTAGGATCTCATCAATTCACCTTTGGCTTGGGAACTTTATCTTTTGGTAGTAAGATGATGGTAGACCTCTTAATGAATGCACCCAAGGTCTCTCAAAAAATGACATTATAGTAAGAAAAGGGTGTCTATTATCTAGAAATCCATTAGCTTGGTATCGGTAGTCACAAGTAGCTATATACGAGAGAGCATAGTAGTTTTCTGCCCATTGAAACCCACCAAGTTTATCTGAAAAACTTCTAGCTTTGTCTTTTCAATACCCATCTTCCTCAAATTATCAAGAAAAATGATATCTACTAAGCTTCCTTCACTGATTAGGATTCATCTTACCCGACAGTTTGCGATGATTAACTCCATGATCAGAGCTTTTTGATGAGGGTAGGAAACTCTTTGGCAGTCCTCATTAATAAAAATGATTGGTAGATCGTCCTAGAAAAATGCCAAGTTCATACTACAAGATTAGAGCTCTCGAGTGTAACGTTCGCAAAGAATTGTGGTTATTCATCAGTAGGCCGCTCCCCATGAATAGACTACACCCCCCAAATGGATTGGACCAAACAAAGTGCATCTTTGTTGACAAGTTCCTGACTGGCAAAGGTTGATGGGTCATTGATGACTTTTTGGATTAGCCAATTTTGAAATTCTTTCAGATATCCTTTCTGGATAAGATTATGAGCTTCTTTTCTCAATTCTCGGGCAAGCATCAGCGGTGTGGCCCACATCCTTGTAGAAGTTACAATACATTGAGGTATTCTTGCTCGGTCAGCTCTCATGGGCTTTGGCAAGGTCACATAGTCTTTGCCTTACAAAAACTTTGCAACCTCTTCCAATCTCACAGTTAGGTTGAGAGATGGGGTAGGATCTAGGCGAGATGACTTGTTGGTTGTTTGTTTTGATTTTTTCGTTTGTCGAGAATGATGAGTTACCACAAAAAGACTCAAATTTTTAATTTTGTCGACTGGCTTCTTTCGTCAGATTGGGCTTCTACTTGTTTTCTGTGGCTTATAGGATCCTTTTCAAATTTGATGTCTCCCATCACACGCTAGAGGGTTTTAGCCGTTGAACTTGGCATTTTCCTAGTCAGAGATGAATAATATTCTCCATCCATGCTAAGCCCCTTCTGAAATGCAGAAATTGTTAGGTAGTCATCGCATTCTGGGATTTCTATTCGTGCTTTTATAAATCTTTAAATGTAGCTCTATAAAGATTCACTCTGGCCTTGGCTAATGGTAAATAAATCATCCACGTTTGCCTCAATTGTTCCATTTGAAGCAAAATGCAACTCAAATAAATAAGCTACTTCGTCGAAATAACTTATTGTCCCTGGTTTAAATCGATTAAACCAAGTCAAAGTTGGTCCTTTTAAGTTGGTGTGAAGCACTTTACACATGACATCGTCTACATCATGAGGTGGAATGCATGTTGGTATCATGATAGTCTGATAGTGATCAATGTGTTCATTCGGGTATGTGCTTCCATCAAACATTTCAAGTTGAGGTGCTTGGAAATGATTGGGATTATTGGTGTGGATAATTTGCTAGGAAAATGGTGATATGAACTCACTAGTTTGTACTCCACTCCCCATTTCAAGTTGAGGTGCTTGTACCTTGCATCTGCTATCTGAACACAATGCTCTCATTGGTGGATTCGCTCTAAAAGTTTGGGATCAGGATGGTAGTTAGCCGGTCTATTTCTCATATCCCCATGCACACCTGGGCAAGGCATGCTGGTTGTCTTGTTTCTTTCCTAGATACGTTGCTATTCCCCATAATGACTTGTGCTTTCTTTTTCTTCAAGCACATCTTGGTCACTTTTTTCGACCAGCAGTGTTGGCATTTTCTATTTGATGCGGAACCCCAAGATTAAAGAATCCGAAACCCCAAAC
>QANX01001307.1:10073-77687 GCA_003254975.1 Ochetophila trinervis
AAAAAAAAAAAAAAAAAATTGATCATATTTTTCAGTAAATATATATGTATATATATATATATTTTATATATACATGTTTCTGTCTAATTTTGGAAAATGGGAAGATGAAACATAACAAAATGAGTTTTAATAATTTATAACAAATTAGACCAAACTGCATTTTGATATTGGTTAGTAAGAGTCATGTAAGATATATATTCTTAATCTCTACTAGCCAAAAACTTCAATGAAACTAAAATGCCATAAATTAAAATTTTAATAGCCGAAATTGCGATCCTCATAGTGCTTTTAAACCACGTATTTTTGTACTCTTCTTACGGTTTAATTGTCAACAGTCCGTACATCAAGAAAATGGTTGAGAAAATGAATAAATGATTAAAGTTCTAAATGGTTGAGAAATCACACATATTTGTGAGAAGTGTTCAAAGAAAAAAAAATAAAATAAAATAAAATAAAACTGATCATATTTTTCAGTAAATATATATATATATATATATATTATACATGTTTCTGTCTAATTTTGGAAAATGGGAAGATGAAACATAACAAAATGAGCTTTAATAATCTGTAATATAATTTATTTCAGGTTTTAAATACGGTGAGAGAGTTGGTGGACAAATACAAAGACGAGGAAGTTAGCATTACAGTGACAGGCCACAGCATGGGTGGTGCATTTGTGACTATAATCGCTTCTGATATTGCTTATAATGGATACAACAAACCTACAAACCAAACTGACATATCTTTTCCGGTGACCGGATTCGCAATCGCCAATTCCCCTGTTGGAGACGAAGGGTTTGTCAAAGTCTACTCCACAATTGAAAACCTTCACATTTTGCGAATTGCAAACTTAAACGACTCAAACCCAGACTTCCCAGACAGTTCGCTTGGTTATTACCATGTGGGGACTGAACTTGTTATCGATTCTTTGCAATCCCCTTACTTGAAGAACGCGAACCAGACCGTGCATCAGCTTCAGGTTTACTTGCATACAATTGCAGGATCTCAAGGGTCGGCAGGAGGATTCAAATTGGAAGTGGATCGTGATATTGTGCTGCTAAACAAAGCATTGGATGCTGTACAGGATTCGTACAATATCACTGCTAGGTGGTGGGGTGAGAAAAACAAGAATCTAGTTCAGTTGGATAATGGAACTTGGGTTGTGGAAATAGATCGAGAGATCGACGAATATGAGCCCTTGTCGTCCACCCCCACGAGAAAGATTAGTCTATATTCCATGTAAGAAAAGCTAGCTATCTATCTTTTGAGGTTTTGTGGTTGTGAAAATAAGCACCTTTTTTGAGGTTTAGGGTTTGCTATCTCTCTTTTGAGAAGCAGCCTTTTTCTTCTAGATGTGCAAAGTTTGTTTGGTTTCCTTTTTAGGGTTTGCTAGTTGGTCGGTCTGTGTGTTTCGTTCGCTTTTGTGTACGTCTTTTGTGACAATAAAATTCTCTTTCCAACAATATTGTTCCTTAGGAAATGTGGGAAAAACTCAAGTGAAACCCTTTGTTTGGGGTTTCACTTAAATCCTTTTAAAAAGTTACATAATATGAAAGAAAAATTACATAATATAGATAAAAATTACATATTATAGAAAAAAATTACATGATATGTAAACAAAATTACATATTATAGAAAAAACAATTACAGAGGATGAAAAAAATTATATATTATGATAAAAAATTACACATTATAGAAAAAAAGTTAAAAAATATAGAAAAAAGTTACATAAAATTGAAAAGCTTCATGCAAGAGACCATTGTTGAATTTTAAATTGGCTGACTGAATTGAATTCCAGAAAATATATAAGAAGTATAATAACTATTTTTGGCAATATAAATCTTGTGGGTATAGCAACTTAATTCATGTGGAATAATATTCCTAGTTTCGAGAAAATCTAAACTATCAAAAGAATATCTCATAAAAATGGCTCATCAAAGTCATCCATGGACCATGAGCTACTTTCTATATGCAATCCACTTTTGTGTAAACGTCAGATAGTGGGAGAAAAAGTGTAGACAGTTTACGGTTTAATTACCTTTGGTTAAGTGTTAGAGAAGTATATGATGAAAAAAATGATTAGTTAGTCACTTCCTAAATATTTAAATTAGTGGGAAAAATAATAATTTAATTTAACATCAAAGCTAAAAAAATTTAAAATCTTAGGTTCAAAATAAAAACAGCTTAAATAATAATTGATGTTTTATTAGTTTGTTTAATTTTTTTTGAAAAAAGTGGTAATTTAATTTTATACACTTGGTATATAGAATATTTAGTAGTCAAGTTTTTTTTTTTTTTGGTGAATGAAAATGACCTATCCGTAGCGGGGTCATAGGCCTAGGAATTATCTAGTGAATGAGTCAAAATCAAACGTCTTTTCAACCTAGTTGGAGTCCACACTGGAGTCTTATGTCACTGGAAACTCTCTCTTCCTCGTGAAGTAGCAACGGAGAGGAGCACTTGAGTCCAAATAGGGCCAAATGGGGCTAACAAGACTCGAATTTCAACTTTCATACTAGTAGGTGTAAAAACTCGGCTGGCTCCTACCACTGAGCTACACTCTCAAGTGCTATTTAGTAGTCAAGTTGTTTAGGGAATGATGTGGAACTGGTATTATAATATATTAATGATTGAAAAATTCATATATATGAACCAAATATGTTCTTTTGGTGAATAAAAAATAAGAGCTCAATACAAGCCAAATTAATATTATCACAGCATTTTATAAATAAATAATTTGACAAACACAAGTTGTTATTTTTAGCATAATTACATGTTAAAATAGTCTTGACACTTTTTTATTTTTATTTTTTTATTTTGCAATAGCTACTTTTGCTATTAATTTATGTAATTAGTTTTTAAGCAACATGACTGATCCTCCTCACCTACATTTCCCCGCTTCCTTTTACTTTTTTCCGCACTTCAAAGTTCAAGGTACCCAATATATCTTGTATACGCAGAAGCCACACAATCAAACACTCAAAAGCAGGGATCAACCATCAATTTTACAGTTAATTGCGTTTAGTATCCAGTATCATGGCTAAATTGTATAATGGGCTGTCAAATTTAAAATGTGTCACATCAGTCTTTTATGATACATTTTATTGCACATTATTTTAGTTCTCAAATTGATTTTCAAATTGATCACTAACATAAAATTTAAGGTTAATTGTACTATAATATTCTTTATTTTGGTCAAGTTGCACGTTAAATTTTGAATAAAATGTTACATATTAAACTTTCAATTTACAGTTATTTCACATTCAATTTTCAAATTTGTTTCATAAACTCTAAAATGGTGTACCATCATTCTTCTCCTTTTTCCTCTCTCTCTCCTCTCTCCTCTCTCCTCTCTTCGTGTCTCTCTCTATCCTCAAACCTATAGATGTTGCTTGTCTACGAATTCATGTCTGCTGGCGCCAGTCCATCTGTTCTTCTTCACGGTAAGATTTCAAAATTTTACACTCAAACGATTATAATTTTATTTTTCTTGTTTTAATTTAATGAATAAATTCTATTAGGTTAAAATAAAATAATTTGAGCCTCTGGGTATGTTACCAAGAATAAAGTCACATATACTCAATTTTTAAGAAAAATTATCTACGCTGGGATTTTATATGTTAATAGAATATGGAGCCTCTTTTTTTTTTTTTTTCCTTCTTTTCTTTTGGTGAATACTATAGTGGAGCTAGAGCAGTTCCAGCTGTAAAATGGAATGAAGAAAAAGAACATAACACTTTAGCCCCCATTGAAATTTGTTTGCCCTTGGCTTTTTTATAAAATTACGTTTCTTGACCTGCAATTCCAATTTTCATGCCTGTTTATCGTCGTCTGGACATTGCCAAACCGGGTCGCAGGCTCTCTTGCGCCTGAGGTGGTAGAAACCCGCAAGGTCACCTTCAAATCCGATGTGTACTTTTTCGGTGTGTTGTTATCGTAGCTACTAATGGCAAAGAACCCAAACAAGCATACTTGGGCGAGGAAAGAATTGATCTTCCCATGAAAGGTGGAAGAAGAGAAATGAAAGAGAGTACAATTACTATTATACTTTTTGTAAAACAAAATATAAATTAATAGTCTAATATAAAATAAATTGAAAATTAAAAATTTAATATGAACATTTAAACTTGATGAATCAACATGAAATAAATTGTAAATTGATGGTCTAAAATATAAAGTTTTAAATTGGAGAGCCCAATATGTAGCTTGGCCAAAATACATGGTGTACTAAATTACAATTAACCACCCAAAGTTTAAAAATTGAAAAAAGCGGCAAGTTTTCTCAATTACAAAAGAGAAAAAATAATTAATTAATTAATTGATTAATGAAAAAAATAGTTAATTTTCTTAGTTAATTTGGCAAATTGATCTAATTTGAAACAAATTGTGAATTAAGGGCTCAATGTAAAATGTTTTAAATTGAAGATTCAATTTGCAAGCTAGCCAAAGTACAGATTACTAAAGTACTGCAATTAAAACAGTGCAGAAATACTCTATTTTGGCAACACTGAAATAGAAACTTTTTCAGAGAAAGCGTCTCCAAATATGGAAAAATAAGACATTTTCATACAAAAGTTGCTAAATAAGAGGCAGTTTTGCAATATTTGTGATGTTCTAGTTTACAAGCATCACAAAATACTATGCCAAACAGTGACGCTTCAATATAGCATCGCACAAAAGTGACGCTTACATACAAAGTGTTGCTAAAGGATATAAGAAAAAGGACGCTTTACAAAGATGTCGCCAAATGGCGACACTTCCATAACAAAACGTCGCAAATTAGTCAAACAAAAAATGATGTTTTTCTGAAAAGCATCGCCGACTGATGATGCTTATTAACCAAGTTCCGCCAAATGGTCCAATAAAAAAACATTTTATAAAAACATCCCCAAAAGTTGGCGCTTTTGTAACGAAACATCACAAATTAGTAAAACATAAAAGTTGTCTACGAAAAGCATCGCAAAAAAATAAATTTTACACTGTTGTGAATTAGTATCATGAGTGTTTCAAAGTATAATGACACTTTTACTAAAACATCACCTAATGGGATGCTTTTGAAGCAAGTGTCAAACAAAATTAAATTATTTTTGATATATTTTAAGAAGCGTTACAATACATTATGTGAAATTACTCTATTTAGAAACACTAAATAAGAGACGTTTCTAAACAAAGTGCTTCAAAATGTAAAAAATATGATATTTTGCCGAAATGTCACTAAAGATGAGGTGGACTTCAAATATTTGTGACACAAAATGTCAGAAAAAAAAGATGCTTCACAAAAGCGTCGCAAAAAAATGAACCAATTTGGATGTTCTTTGAAAGAAACGTCACCACATTTAGACTGCTTTATGAGGTCGCTGCAAATTACAACTTAAAAAGTGTCTCTATTTTGTGACACTTTATCAAAAGCGTCGCTATTTTGGGACACATTAGAAAAAGCATCCCTAAATGGCAACACATTAGCAAAAGCGTTGCCATTTAGGGATGCTTTTGCTAATGTGCCACCATTTGGGGATGCTTTTGCTAAAGCATTGCGATAAGGGGACGCTTTTGCTTAAAACATCACCATTTTGTGACAGATTAGCTACAAGCGTAGCCCTTTGGGACGCTTGTATAAAAAGCATTGCCATTTTGTGATGTTTTTAGGCAAGTGCAAACTCTCTTCCCTTTATTTTCACTTCCCGCTTTGCCTTGCTTTCACCTTTCATTTCCAGCTATGTTGTTTTTTTGAGAGTTTTTTCTCCATTTTCAATAAGAACATTGCAAATCAAACAACAAACGTGACCAGCGAAGAGAAACATGGAAGATCGAAGAACTCTAAGTGTCGAGTAAGTGTATTTTATAATTTTATTTAAAGTTTTAAAGAAATTTTTGTGAACCTTTTATGAGTTTAATGTTTGCACTTGGGTGTGCCAATTTTAATGCTTAGGGTTTGTAGGTTTATGATTTTGATGTTTGGATTTTGTGGTAGTGCATATTTTGATACTTGGGGTTAGTGGGTGTGCCAATTTTGATTCTTGGAGTTTGCGGATATGATGACTTTGCTGTTTGGGTTTTGTGGGTGTGTCGATTTGAAACATTGATGCTTATGTTTGGGTTTAAGTGGGTGTGCTTATTTTGAACATTGTTTACATTGATGCTTGTATTTTGAACAATGTTTGTGGAATTTGTAGATTTTGAAAAGGATATTTGACATTTGCTTTTGTTGCTATGGATTTCACCAGGCTTTTTTGTGTCTGTCTTGCTTCGGTTGCTTTGAGTTTCACTCCATTTGTCAGGCTTCTTGTCTCCATTTACTCTTGCTTTGGATTATCTTCTAAATCGGTAAGAGCATGTCTTAAAAATATATTAACATTTTACTTTTTCAAATGTCGACTCATATGCAGGCCAACAATACATAATGTAGATACTATGTAATAATGATAATGAGAGACATCATCACGAGAAATGCAAGCCCATACCAATTAAGTGAAAAGGCAATTACTAATTAATATTAATTTTAATACTATATCTTTTAATTCAGTTATAGATTTTTAAAAATAAATTGTTTTTTTGATTATTTCCATAAATTGTTTCATATGTGCAATATAATGAAGTCCATTGGACACAAGATGATTTCAACCAACTTAGACATGAATAGGTTAAAATGCTTTTGTTTATGATATATTATAATTGCCATATATATCAATTAACAATAGCATATATATATATATATATATTAATTTTTCATGTATATATTATATTGATATTTAATCATTTGTAACATTTAATTGTTATATGTATGCTTTATTAATTATAAATATTGTAAATATGTTGTATTTTTGTGTACAAATATTAAATTTTTTTATTATTTTCTAAAAAAATATAATATTAATATTAAAATTAATTATCAGAAATGGTTGACAATTAATGGCCTTATCAAAATGAAAAAAATTTCAAAGAGACAAGGCTTCAAAATGTCATTAAAAAGAAACATACCTACATATAACATATAAGACGTTGCTAGTTTTGACAATTTGCGACCTTTCCTAAAAAAAAGCGTCACCACTTTGAAAAAATATTTAACAAAATTCGTCAAAAAAAATGTTAAAAGTGTCACAAAAAGTAGCTAAATGGCAACGCTTTTAGAACATAAGTATTGCCGCTTTTTGGCAAGTTTTAAATAATTCACCACAAAGAGTAAAAACGGACAACGCTTTTATAACACAAATGTTGCCCTTTTTTTGGCAGATTTTTATTTAATTCACCATTAAAAGTTAGAAAGACAACGCTAGTGATCCAAAAGTATTGCCATTTTTTGGCAGATTTTTATTGAATTCATCACTAAAATACATAAACACAATGCATCTATACTAAAGCGCTGTAACTTTTTTGCTGCGTTTTTCTTTTGTGGCAAAAAAGCTCGAAAGCGTTGTTGTTTTAAAGAGTTGTTATTTATTTCTTTTTCATTTCACAATTGGACGACACTTTAAAGAGTTGTCTTTAGTGATGCTTTTGGAGACACTTAGTGATACACTATTAGGAGACATGTGTTAAAAGGTCGTCCTATGTGTTTTGGGATACTTTTAACTTATCAAGCATTTTCACATAGTATAATCTTAATTTCAAATGGTGGAGACAAAATATAAATATAAATATAAATATAGATATAAATATGTCATAACCCTTTTTAAGTAATTTTTACAATAACTATGTGCAATATTTTAAATAAATATATGTTATAATTTTGATTAGAGCATGAAAAAATTTAAATTTTCTATAAAAAAAAAAAAAACATATATTGTGTATCATCTTTTAGATCCTATTTGTATTTTTTTATTTTTTGAAAGGATCTTTTAGATCCATTTTAACTATTTGAATAAAATAATGAACAAATACTTACGTTACCTCCTCACAACCAAAAAATACACTTTTCACGATACACATAAAACGATGTCTAGAAGGCTTTAGACGACGGTTTGAAATTGTTATCTAAAGCATCGTGGTAAAAATTCCTAATAATACACGACGCACAAAAATTGTCACCATTAGCATCAAATACAACCGTTTTTTAGGTGTCATCTTTATAGCCATAATATGTCAGATTCACGTGGCTAATTCACACATAAGACGATGTGCAAAATCCATGGTAGCATTATGTGAGTCACTTTTGGTGGGTGGACGATGGACAAAATGGGTCGTATTTGGTAAGCAACCACATCAAACACGATGCACAATGTGCGTGGTGTAAGCCACCAAAGACAACGCACAATGTGCAACGTCTTATGTCTAATAAACGATGACGCACAGCGTATGACGTCAATGCCACTAAACGACGACACACTATGTCTATCATATATTTATTTCTTTTTTAATTTTTCTTTTTTTATATTTTTTTTTTGTTTTCTGAATTATATTGTTAGGGTTTCAAATATATAATTTTCTGAACAATTTAAAATAATTTATAATAGATGATTCGATAAAAATTTATAAAATTAAAATTAAAAAAAGTAAATGTAACATATTTTAAATAAAATAGTACAATAATAACATTTAATTTATATAATATTTAATCGACACTATATAAAAAATTTTATGATTTAGAAATTCCGTCGATTATATATGTAGCCCATTCATCTATGAATTTGTTCAGATAATTTTGCACCCAAACAACATTATGGAACTGTTTAAGAAAAACATCATATTTTAAACATTAAATATATTTAACTTAAGATAGTATAATTATAAATATAAATATGACAAATAATAGTTAATTAAGCTTACCAAGTTATGATAGGACTTTGGTGAGGAACAATCTCCGTTCATATTTAAAATTTCTCTCATCATGATGCATATATAGTATGCACATTTAGTCCCACTCGGCTGCAAAGGAGTCTACAATTGAATTTGAACAAAAAATTCAAATACATAAGAATGAAATTATTAAATTAAAAAAAAATAATAAAATGTAGTATTTTGGATTTTATTACCGTTGTGCTTGGCCAAACCAAATTGCTCTTCTTGGATTTTCTAGTCTTCGGTCCATTCCACATTGCAAAAGCTTTTTTTCATATTGCAGAAATGAAAATAATTAAAAATATTTACTATAGTTAATAAAAGTAAAAAAAAAAAAAATTTAAATTAATCACCTATTATTCATTTGGTTAAAATCCGCATGGACACACGATTTAATATAGTAAAAAACCAAGCAAATCTCTCAAATGGATTGACAACGCCGAGTATCCAGTGACCACTAATGAAAAAATAAACATTTATATAACATTTATTGCACTAAGAATGAATTAATAAAACAAGAAAAACATAACTAATATTATAACACCATCTAATTTACTTTATTTAAAATACTTACTGGTGGTAATATGGAATCAATCATATTTTATGGTCAGTGCCAGTGTTTTTCTATCTATTAAAGATTTTTATAGCCCTACTTACTATATTTCATTTTTCCTCCATAGCAGTTGTCTGTGGATCAATGAATCCAAAGTATATAATTTTCCACTTCTTCTCATTTGTTCTTATAACAGCCTGAAATAAAAATCTAGAATGACAAACATAGATATATAAAACTTTGAAAATATAATAACATTTAAATTGGAAAGAAAATAAATTAAAAAATAATATAAGAATCTCATGTATACTAGGATGCAATCGACTATAAGCATGTCCATCTGAAAAAATGCATCTATGTCATCTTTGCACACGATTGCAAATAATTCATTGCCGACCATGCAGCTTCCCAACTTTATTTCAAGACCAAAGTCGTGGTCTTGGATACTAGAAATTATCATAGCTAAGAGCTCAACTTTGGAGGCAAGCTAGCATAGATATCTTCTCCCCCACTCCTTTTTCACATTGCATATGATTGCTACTGACGTGATCGGGGTATACTGTTCGAGTTAGACTCGACAATTGACTTTCATTTAGCAACTCTTCACGCAGCTTGTACCTACAAACATTGTTAACAAATTAATCTCATTTTGCAATATTTAAAACTATGAGAAATAACCAAATGAATTTTACATTAATAATTACCTCGTCTCCTAGTAAAATGACCAAAGATTTTGGCCACGCACAAAACAAACTCAGAGATTTTCCTACTGAAACTATGACATAAGAAAGGATTGGTAGCTGTGCTAAAGGATCAATCACCACATGCATATTAACACGAACATTCTCATAGCCTAACTGCACTATGTGGCATACAGCTTGAGGATTGGTCGTAGGAAACATCCATCCTTTTGCTACTATATTATCAGGTGTGTCCACAGCAAGCATGCAATCTACACCCTAAATCATATAAGAATAAAAGACAAACTGATGTTAGAAAAATATAAAATTATGTGACTTAATAAAATAAAAAAAATAATTATAAAAAGTCTTAGTTATATACCTCTGGATCTGTCATAGGTGGCGGTGTAGTAGGAGATGGTGCGATAGGATTATCAGCAGGTGCATGTGCTAGTGAAAGTGATCTTACATGCACCTCTGCATCAGGAAAAGTTACCCAAATGTTGATCACAAACTGATCAACATCATCTCTGGAAATGGGTTGGCTGCAAAGTTTGGCCTCGTGCTTGCCATCTATGAACTAATCATATGCAAGTTCTCATTAAGTTCTTTAATAGTCTGAGTCAATGTAGCCATCTACAGATCTTTTTGGGTCATCTGTTGTTCTGTTGCAGCTAATTTTTTTTTTAGCTTGTTTATTTCTTCTTTGATGGCATGTTCTTTTCCCTTCTACTCTGAACTTAATCTCGAGATGTACCAATATTCAATTGGAGTCACATTATGACCCGCTACCCTAATTCGACCTTTGCGCTCTGGAGTCCCCAATGCCATTGTCAATATATCATTGGGTGTGCCCAATGGTGCATCAAACTCTCCTCAAGCATACTGGTCTAACAACTCATCTTGCATTTATTAATATTTTATCAGTACATACAATCATTACACACACCATATTTCATAAGGAAAAAATTCTTACAATTTTTTCTCCAACTGCAGCAGCTTCTTCAGATTTGTATTTTCCGGCATTATCCATATGACATTTCTTCCACAACACCTTCCGTAGCACCCTTTCGCTGCTCCCGACCCTCAATTTCTAACATTTTAACCAAATGTTTTAATCAAAACATAATATAATAATATAATAATACTAATCTTTTATCTAATTAAATAAATTAATATACCTCTTCATACTTCAACTAAGCATATCTTTTACAAGATAAAGTACGAGTATATTTATTTCTTTTCCTCAATTCAGACCGTTCTTTGTGAAGAATCTGCATACATATATAAAAAAAAATTGTCATCTTAATTGATTATAAAAAAATAATTGTCAAATAGAATTGAATAGTTATATAGATAAAGTAATTATCGCCCACTCTGGAGTTATTCGTTGTGTGACAAACTAATCCCAATCTTCTTGTGTGATGGAAGTATAGCCTTCTAGAGGATGATCTAAAACATCTAGTTGCCCTGATTCAATATATGGAAGAACATGATCTGTATATAAAGTGCTCTTGAACTTTTTCCATTTTTCTAAGCAATCTTTCAACGTCTTTTTCTTCAGAGATTCATCTTTTTTATAATATTGCTGCACATGTAAATTGAAATTTGATAAGATATACATAATAAGTTAAAGTACACGCACAAAATATAGTAAATCATATTATATTATTAATTACCAATACTATCTCCCACAAAAGCTGTTTCAATTCATGAGGCACAAGACGCCAATTTCTATAATTGATAGGAATTTTATTCTGAGTTTGGACACTCTCAAACTTGGCTAGATTGCTCCAACGTGATTAACTCCAACTCCAAACTCATTATAAACCACAGGTTCATCTCCGCCCGCTGTTTTTTATTTCCGTATTATACTTAACACTGATGGTCCTATAGTCATTTTGGCTTCTTCACGGAGATGGCTGTGTCATCATGATGATCAAGGTCATTATCTAGTGGTCCCGTAGAATCCATCATCTGCATAGGAATATTTTGTAATTAATTAATCAATATTAATTGTGCAGATTTTATTAATCAATATTTAACTTAAATTTTAGCATACATCAATATAATTGCCAATAATATCTTCATCTATGCCTACATTAGAATCAATTTAACATTCATTTTTGTAGCTTTTATAAAATCTATGTTCTCTTAATCTTCTCTGTGCAAAATCCATCTACTGTAATTTGTATCAAATCCTTTAAAAAACACGTGTCCTCTAACTTCTTCAACAGTGCAAATGTATAAATTTCCAAATTCCAAACAAGGACATCGAATTTTACTATTACTATTCATACTTTTCTCACTAAATCTTATAAATTTATTCAAACCATCCTCAAATACTTTTGTTATCCTATCCATTGTTATCCATGATTTATCCATCTTTATATAAACCTACGAAAAATTAATGTACGAAAACATATTTTTATATCTAATAAAAATAAATGTAGACTATTAAAAATTATGTTTTATTAACAAATTGAATTATATTATATATTTTAAAAATCCTTAGATGAGTCTTTGATAGTTATTCACGATGCACAATGTACATTGTCTTTATATATTTTAAAAATTCCAAGAAAGTTAAAAATACTAATATGGTGGAAATTAAATGATATGCATATAAGTACTAATACGATGGACCAAAGTCCGTCGCATTTGCATATAAAATTCATATTTAATTATGACGGTGCATAAGCTCGTCGCACTTATTTATATATATTTTTTATATACTAATTCACACATAAAGCCCATCGTATTAACATACATGCACATTGACGGACAAAACCTATAAATATGTAAATCTATATTAGCTCATATATATGCATGCATATTTATAATTACAAATTGAGCTGCCAAAGCTCAAAACCGCAACCACCAACGACATAAATCCTCCGTATCAACTCAAAATGGCCATCGAATTTTGTAGCTATCCACACCAGTTATGGCTCTCAAGTTCAAAACCGCCACCACCCACACACAGTAAACCACCACGGTGCTTTTAAAACACAAACAAATATACAAAAAACTGTTCAAAATCAAAACCTAATACAAAACACTTATACATAAATTCGAATTCCGAACTTATATGCATAAATTCGACCATAAACGCATCAGAAAATCACTAATAAACTGTCAAAATATGCAAAAATTCCGAAACTAAAACACTTTATTTCAACTGGAAAAAATGATATAATGAAACTAAAGCTAAAAGTAATACTTACATGAGGCAAAATGACACGATTTTGGCTACTTTTCAGAGACAAACAGCGAAGAAATATGCTTTGGTCAGAATGCGAGGACTTCAGCGTTGTCGTGGAGGTTTCGGGTTTGAGCAAAATGAAGAAGAAATGGAATAGAAAACCCTAATAATTGCATGCAAAACGGTGTCGTTTTGTTAAAAATACTATCCACGACGCACAATGTGCGTGGTGTAAAGGGTTTAGACGACGCACATTGTGCGTCGTTTTTGGTAGTATCTAAGATGCACAATGTGTGTCATGTTATGTGTTTAGACAATGCACATTGTGTGTTGTCTTTGAGTGTTATCCATGACCCATATTGTGCGTCATGTAAGATGTTTTAAACGGTGCCATTCTTTGACATACGACGGTCTTGACCATCGTAGTTAATATGTGTTTACGTGACAGTGGAAAATTGTTGTCTTAGGTTGCCACATCACACCACCTTGACTCCAATCTTGGACACGTGGACTTTAGGCATTTTATATTAATTGTATTGAAGACGGTTTTTTATTGTACGTAGTATTTGCTTAATTTTAAGATGATGTTTTAAAAATTGCACGTCGCACTTGTGAAAAAATAAATTAATTATCATATATTAATTCAAAGTGCGTTGTCTTTAATATTTACTATGATATTTATCTTTAAATACGTCATAAATAGTAATTTAATAATCGTCGTAGTATCATTTTTTTTTTCTTGTAGTGCCTACAAATCACAAAACTTAAATACTTATATTAATTACCTCCTATTAATCGCAAAAGTTGATTTGATTTAATATTCATAATAATTACTGACATTTTGATAAGAAAAACTAAATGTATCTCCTCATTGATTCCTAAAACAGTTTCTCCTTAGTCAGTTTTGGATCCAGTGCACTGCAACCAACCAAAAGTAACATTATTTTTTTAAAATAAGGTACCTTTGAAATTTATAGAGATTTACTATTCAATAAATAAGAATCTTATGAGAGATTAAATTCAAAGCAATAATAATAATAATAATAATAATAATAATAAAACGAATTAGAAAATCTTTATCTATCTTAATATTGATAATAAGTTTACGACAACAGATTCAAAAGAGGTTAGTCATGGAGTGAGTTCACCCTTTGCATATTATTTGGGTGATGTTTCATAATCTATATGTTTTTGGTTTTTCATTTTGATTTTAAAATTTTCTGAAAATTAAAAATAAATATGCATTTGATAATTATTTTTATTTAAAAAAAAAAACTAAAATTAAAAATGTATTTAATAACTATTTTATTTTTTAACAAAATAAAATATTTTTCAATTTTCTTTTAAAAAAATAGAAAAAAAAAATGGAATCTAATTATGTAATCTCAGAACACTTATGATCGATCGCGTTTGCAGTTTTTGCGTACGATTTTAGAAAAGATAGAATTATAAGATTGCAACTTAGATAAAAAAACATTAAATTTTACAAAGATTACATGGAATATAGCCGAGCAATTACATAATAAAATATTTGTTATTATCTTAGTTTTATCTGTTTTTTCTCTCCGAACATTGAGGACACATTTGGTTAATTTACAACATGATTAATATTTTTTTAGATACAAATACTAACATTAAAATAATCAGAAAAGCAAATGATATGTCTTTACTATTTTGAATTAAATTGAATTTAGATTATTTTTTCCACCCTTCCCAAAAAGACTTATTCCCTCTTTTCCACTTGCTCTAAACAGCATCAAAATCTCTTTTTTGTTTTTTTTGTTTTAACAACATTTATTAAATAACATTCTTCTAAAACAATATTGTAATTTAACAAAACCCATTTTAAACATAAAAAAATGCAATTCTTAGCCCAGCACTATTCAGCTTAAAAAATCAAACACACACGAAAAGAACTTGCAAATTTTGTACTACAAATACTATGTTCAAAACTTCTCGTTCATACTATTATGCTCAACAACTAATTTATCAATTTAAGGCCACCAACTAATTTAATTTAATTTTTAAATACTAAAATTTTAAAAATAAAAAATAAATTATTTAAAAATAACCATTTAAAATGCCACTTGTTAAATATAATATGGGCTAGAGGTAGCCCAATCATTTATATATATATATATGTAATTAATATGATTTATTGCTGCAACAGTAATAAACCAATATTCTATATATTATCTAATACAAGTTGTTTATTAAGTAGGATTTAAAATAGAAATCCAATTACCATGATCCAAATCCACAAGTACGTACACAAGGTGTCTGACATGTTTGTGATATATTATTTTTGTGCTCATATAAATATAGAAGTATTGTTTCTCATTTTCAACTTTCCGTTTGAAAAGTGTCAAATTTTGTAGTTAATTTTCTAAGAATTAGTTCCCTAAGAATCAGTATTCAACTTGTAATTTCTGGTTAGTCATAAGAATTTTAAGATTACAAGGTAATTTTGTAATTTTAGAAAATCTCATAACTAGTTTTTCAGCAATGATAATGAGACCCCTCTAGGTATTAATTATTTTTTTTTACATACTTTCTCTAAATTTAGGAATATGATTCCTTAGGCCCTTACTTTTTATATCGTAATAACTATCGGATCAAAGAAAAATTGTCACTTTCCTAGCAGGATTAGAATGCTACTAACTTTACCATTTACCAAATTGGGTACCATTATGGTCATTTCAACCACATAATATACTTTTACCGGTAACTAGGGGTGTAATTTCGGGCCATCTAGCCCAGATTGAGCCCAAAATTTAAGGCTAGGGCAAGTTCGGGCTGGACTTTTATGGGCTGGAAAGAAATAGAGTCGGGTCTGGTTAATGCTTCAAATTTTAATGCCCAGTACCTAGCCCTATGGGTATCAAGCCGGACTTTAGGCTCGGATTTTGGGTTTAAAGTTTAAGCCAAAATTTAAAGTTTTAATTTAAAAATATTTTTTTAACTTAAAACATATTATATAAAAAATAAAAATTATATTATGATATTTTTATGCATCTAAAATACATCATAAAGTCTAATAAAACAATTAAAAGTTTCATATTTTCATATTTTAAATATAATAAATTTGATCATGTTATACATATTAAATAAACCAACTATTCAATTGCATAATAATTTCTAAGATTTAGAATAATGGTTGTTATACATATCTATAATATAGATTATTAATTATCAAGTTTTTATCATTTTTTTGTTAATTTTAAGTCGTTTATAATTTGGACCAATGATTATTGAGACACATAAAAAATTATATCGGGGCTAGGATTCGGGCCAACCCAAATGGAAGGCTTCAGGCCTGCCCAACAGGTAGTCCAATGGGTCCTGCTCGAGTCAAATCTACACTAAAAATCTAAAGTCCGAGCTTAGCCCAAGGTGAAATTGGGCAATTTTTGGCTTGGGCACATCGGACTTAGACTAGATTTTGGCTGGATTTTTTGGATGAGTTTGATCGAGTTTTGAGCTTTTGGGCTTTTTTTACATCCCTATCGGTAACATGACGAGGCTTGGAGAAAAAATTATCTAGAATTTCTATTTATGTTGGCTCACATGAGGTCTTTTATTATTAACTTTTAGATTGTATCAAAAGCTAATATTTAAAAATTAATTATTAACTAAATATGGGTTCAATAGAAAACTAAAATTTCTATTTGGGAAGATAAATCCTGTAGGAACCCAATTGACACTACGCCAAAAACCCTAATAGGCGACGCAAAACTAGCGTCGCTAGTTGTAAACGGCGACGTAAATTCATGTGTCGCGGAAAGGGGAGTCGCCGAAAGTAAAAAAACATTCGCGACGTCTAAAGTGCGTCGTCGTAAAATAAGGATTAAGACGACGCTCAGCGTCGCTGATAACGGTTATACATTTGCGACGAAAGTGTCGCAGTCTCTTCATCAAATCGGCGACGCAAGTGTCTCCGTTTCTCATTGTTTATGCGCACTTTTGGCCTAGAATCGGAGACGCGAGCGTCGCCTTTTCTCCTAGAATCGGAGACGCTGGCGTCGCCTGTTCTCCTAAAATCGGAGACGCTCGCGTCGCCTTTTCTCCTAGAATCGGAGACGCTCGCGTCGCCTTTTCTCCTAGAATCGGAGACACTGGCGTCACCTTTTCTCCTAAAATCGGAGACGCTCGCGTCGCCTTTTTTCCTAGAATCGGAGACGCTGGCGTCGCCTTTTCTCCTACAATCGGAGACGCTCGCGTCGCCTTTTCTCCGATTCTTTTCTCCTAGAATCGGAGACGCTGGTGTCACCTTTTCTCCTACAAACGGAGACGCTCGCGTCGCCTTTTCTACGATTTTCCGTTGCCTTTTCTCCTAGAATCGGAGACGCTGGTGTCGCCTTTTATCTTATAATAGAGACGCGCGCGTCGCCTATTTTCTTAACCATTTTTCGCAAAAATTATTTGGCGTTGATATAATTTTTTGGCGACAAAATTTGTCACTAATTAGACAATTGTTTTAAAACCGCAGCAAATCCGTATTTAAGACGTCGCCGGATAATTCAAATATATTTTTACTGACTAATAAAACGATTTTTTAAATCTTATTTGAATATTTTATAAAAGAAATTTAAATGAATAAATAAAAATAATTAAAGTTAAACAAATTTAAATGGAATTATGTATTATAAGCAATAGAATGATGGACGTAAATTTAGTAAAAATGAGAATCAGTAGGCAAGCTAGTGATATAACAAATTATATAAGAAAAAAGAAATATTTTCAAACAATGCAAACAACAAAATTACATATATATGTACAAATAATGCAACTTCTAAGAGTGTTACAAGCAGTTAAATATTTCCATATTTCCCTAAGTATTATAATTAAATGTGACATTGTTTTGTAATGTAAAAGTAGGTATATACAAGTGGAACTACGTACTATATATATATATAACTTACTACGATATGAGTGGGAGAATAGCAGCTGTCCATTCAGCTATAAAATGGTCAACGTATTGCTGGGTCCAAGCACTATCTTGGAACTGCACATACAAACCAAACATGCAAGTAATTAAAAAAAGTTTTAACTAATAATATACATTCTTACTGAGTGTAAAAATAGCATAATTTTGATTACCATGTCCGCCAAATTTTCTCGAGCAACATTATTTACTATAATGTCCCGCATGATCATCATCACATAATATCCGCATTCGGTATTTCCTGGTTGTTTTATCGTCTATACAAAAGTGATACAAAAAAACAAGTTAATCATTATATTAAATAGGTAAGTAATATATATTTTGTTAGACAAACAATATTAATATATATTTATAATTATTAATAAATACTTATGTGTAAAAAGCTTAGCCAAATTTATGTATACAAATGTTATTGATGTACCTTTGTTTTAGGCCATCTAAGTTTTTCGTGCCGAACTTTCTTTTGGCCATCGGATGTACAGTTCCAAGCCATGTATGTGCTATATAAATGACCAAAAATAAAATCAGCAATTAATTATTATATTTTATTAATAATCATACACATATATAGTTAATTATACATACTTACCTATCCAACAAACTCTTAAAGTCGGCCATTCTTTGACGGTTGTTCTTCGGAAGCGCATCATGAAACCATGCAACTGCTATGTATGGGTCAACAACACCCAACATCCAATGGTCTCTACAAAATGTATTAATTACAAATGTTTTAATAAAAGTCAAATAATCCATTGCAATATTAGACAAGTTATAGTACCTTGACCAGTACGGGAAAAACCATAGCTGACCCTTTTCTGCATCTCTCCATCTCATCAAAATTTTCAGTTCTCGCTTATCGGGATTTCTCCTTTCTACATTGGCTATATCATCCGGTAGCATAAAACAAAATTTCCCTAGTTGTTCACCCATCAGTCGGGAATCTAAATGCCTAAGCAGTGAATCATCATTTACATTATTAGTTGTATGTAACAAATATAGCAATAAAATATTTTTCAATTTTTGCAATAAAGTTGGAATTACATACCTTATGTAGAACAAAATGCAAGACTGTTGCAACTCCGACATGTAACAAAAATCTATTATATCTTTCTTCGAAATCGATATAATGACTTCGTGGCCCACAACTGTCGGTGGCAAGGAGGTCATCCACATGTGATACATGTTGAAAGGGTCGATGCGCCTTAACAGCTCTATAAGTGTAGGGCAAAGGTTGTATGAGCCGGCAGCGCCAACTTCATCATTTGCAGCAAGATCTGCCGGCTCGACCTCTACTGGTTGGGACCTATGTGAGCCACTTGATCCTACATCAACCACATGTTTGCCCTTTGATTTTCTCCTTTTCCCAAAATCCTGAAACCAAAATAAGAAAAAACATTTTAGTACGTATCACAAATTAGCTAACATAACAAGTCGGTTTTGAATATATATATATATATAATATTAGATACCTCATCGGATGGCAGAATAACAAGATGACGGGGCCACGCCACGAATGATCCTTCTGCCTCTTTAACATATAGCACGTCAAAAGAGGGTACAGGTAACAATGGAGTAAGATCAATCGCTTCATTCAATGAGACTCTAACGTTGTCCGGTCCCAACTCTATACCATGACAAACTGAACTATCGGCTGTCAACATCCCTGTTGTCACAACGTTATCTCGTGTCCCTTGCGCAAGCTCACATACAATATCCTGCATTTCAAAGACACGTTGGAAAATGTCATCGGGTTATAACAATAAAAATTATGAATATATAGTAAGAATTTAATGTTTATAATGGTACACGTACCTCGGTGCGATCACCGCTCGCATGATCTGCTGCATGACATGATCCTTGTGTGGGTGACTGCGGTGGTAAGTCAAGGCCGCATGCAGCAGCGAGATCACATACGTCGTCCACTGCTCCTTTCTTGCGGACAATGTCGAATAGACTACTCAAAACCTGCTCCAATTTCTCTATCCTCGCATTCTGCCTTTGGATATTTGCATCTACATCGAGTTCCTTCTTGTTTTTTTGCGTGCTTCGCCACGGTGTTTTGAAAAAATTCTTGACCGTGTACCCTTGTCCCTTTCCTCGAAGCCGACCAGGATACTCCTCGGACCCTAGGGCTTGTGTAAGCACATCATTTGGAGGAGAGGCATCAAGAATGCCTTGAGTGACATTCTGCTGTAAAGCATGCTACAAAAAACATATTGCAAGTCTTTAAAATAAATATAAATATGGTTAATTATGCATAATTATAATAAATTATGTGCCCACTAATTTTGGTAATTATATAACTCACAATGTTGTCAACAATTGACTGAACCTCCGGATTGTCTATCCGTCCATCTTTCTTTGTTCTTGCACGGATCCATAGCTCTGCACGCTCAATCGGTTCGGTGGTTCCTCTCTCTGCTTGCTGCAAATTTATACACTAATTTTGGTAATTATATAACTCACAATGTTGTCAACAATTGGCTGAACCTCCGGATTGTCTACCCGTCCATCTTTCTTCGTTCTTGCACAGATCCATAGCTCTGCACGCTCGATCGGTTAGGTGGTGCCTCTCTCAACTTGCTGCAAATTTATACATGCATTAAACATATGGACCTAGTAAATATTCGATAATTAAATTAAACTTACTCTTATAGTGTGTGCATGCATGTATACATATATTTATACATATTACGTACCATCTGCACCTCCAAACGCGGATATCCTCTACATCCAAGTCGATGGGGATATTTGTTGCCTTGCCGTACTTCCTTCCAATCCGCACTTAACTTCTGTAATTATTGTTGACATAATATATTTTAATATGAATTAATGTTCTATAAAATATGTTTGACACATGCATTCATATATAATTAAATTCTATACCAATTTTTGTTTTATTTGTACCTTGAAGTCTTCACCAAGCCTGTGGCTGAGAAATAAATCCCAGTCTTCTTGTTTGATGAAAGAATACTTGTCAGTCGGTGGGTGCTTGAACAGCTGGGGGTCATTCAAGTATGGGGTCACATACCTCTCAAACAGTTTGTGCTTAAACCTCCTCCACTTCCCAGCGCAACTTCTAAGAGTGTGGTCCTTATGAGAGTCATCTTTCTTCGAATAACCCTACAACAACATCAATGTAGCATTTAGTAAATAACTCTATAATGTAATTCAAGTTTAGGGTTATATATGCCATGGTATATTACCTTTAATGCTTGCCATAGGTTATCTTTCAATGCTGGAGACACATCGTTCCATGTTTTAATGGAAATTGGTACCGTGGAACGAGTGATTGAGCCCATCAAGTTGACCATCCTCACAGCTTCCTTGTTTAGGGGAGCTCCATGCTCATTGAACTGTAGGTTCAACTGCTTTGCGTCGGCCTCCTTTCTAAACTCTTCTAACGTTGTAGGTCCTCGACCTTTCCGCTTAGGAATTGGAACACTTGCACTGGCTTCATCCTCTGTGGATAACGGCTCATCGGGAGGAAGAGTAATATCATCTTGATTCGGATCCATTAATTTGTAACACACAACATATCAATAAATTTGTGGAACCATGCATACTATGTAAAACGGTCCTAATTTAAATGCGTCGCCTATTGCTTATAAACTTTTATCATAGTACATATGTCGCCTTTTAATTTAAATGCGTCGCCTAATTAAATATATAGTTGTTGATGTCCTAACTCACATACTATTGGTTACATTTTAATTTAATGAATGAATTGACCAAGAAAAACATTGACGTGTTGGAAAATTTAAATGCGTCGCCTATGCTTATGTTTTAATGGTCTACATATGTCAATGTTGTCAACAATGCGTCTCCTAATGTATACATACAGTTGTGACATATATTATGGAATGAATAAATGTTCACCTACATATCAATAAATTAAAATAAAACCGTTAAACTGTATAAACTTTTATCCACGTTTTCATGTTCATCTATATATTGTCCATCCGTATACAATTGTATCCATATCCACTATAATAACAAAACTCATGGGATTTATCATAGTATGACAACAAAACTCATAGGATTTATTTAATTTATTCCAATCAATTAGATCATAAAAATCCAAACACTCAAAACCGTACGTATACAACATCCCTTTATATACATTCAATAAACATACAAAGAGTCATATTAAATACAATATTTAATTTATTCTAAAATTATTTAAATTTATCCATATTTTAGCAAAGATATTAACAACAATTTGGTCAACTAATTAATATAAGAGTTGCATACTCGTTTGAGGCAGGCGGCAACGGTAATGGAGCCCAACAGTCCGGCGGGGAGAGAGTTTGAGAGGAAGACAGTCCAGCAGTGGCGGCGGCGGTAATGGAGCCCAATAGTCCGGCGAGGAGAGAGTTTGAGAGGAAGACAGTGGCGGCAGTGACAGCGGCGGCGGCGGGGGCTTGTTTGACTCCGGTGGGGAGATAGGTAGAGAGGAAAAGGAAATGGGGCCGGTTAGATGGGAAGGGAAGTGGGGAGAGAGCTTGCCATAAATTTTGGGTTGGTGGGAAGTTGTCCCGCCATAAATTTTCACCAAAAATTTAATATCAACTCATTCTCCAATAATGCACTATAGGCGACACAAGCGTCGCCAATAATACCGTATTGGCGACGCTGGCGTCGCCAATAGCCCTAATTTGTGTTTTTTTTTTTTATGCATTGTTTATAATGTTATATATGTATACATCTGTATTTCCTTTCGTATACATTTTAAGTCTTAAGATTATATATTGTAGATAAAGGGTACAAATTACTTGAGAATTAAAAAAAATAAAAATAAAGGTCATTAAAGGCGACGCTGGCGTCACCAATAATTCAGTATTGGCGACACCAGCGTCGCCAATAACCCTAATTTGTGTTTTTTTTTATGCATTGTTTATAATGTTATATATGTATACATCTGTATTTCCTTTCGTATACATTTTAAGTCTTAAGATTATATATTGTAGATGAAGAGTACAAATTACTTGAGAATTTTTTAAAAAAAAAAGGTCACTAAAGGCGACGCTAGCGTCACCAATAATTCAGTATTGGCGACACCAGCGTCGCCAATAATACAGTATTGGCGATGCTGGCGTCGCCAATAGCCCTAATTTGTGTTTTTTTTTTATGCATTGTTTATAAGTTCACATTATTGTTGAAAAATTAATGTAAAATCAATCATATATGGTATCATCATATAAACATAAATATATATGTATAGTGCATACTGAACACAACAATTATGTCAAATATGCATGCATGTAAATTGACATATATATGTAATAACTTTAAAGAATTTGCATGCAATATCTATACTTTGTTTGCATAGTTAATAAAAAATATGCGACAAATTGTATAATGGATATGTTATATATGGATACATAATGCATTTCCTTGCGTATACATTTTAAGTCTTAAAATTATATATTGTAGATGAAGAGATTAAATTACTTAAGAATTAAAAGAAAAAATAAGTAAAGGCGACGCTGACGTCTCCAATAATGCAGTATTGGCGACACCAGCGTCGCCAATAGCCCTAATTTGTGTTTTTTTTTTTTTTTTTGCATTGTTTATAATTTGATATATGTATACATAATGCATTTCCTTTCGTATACATTTTAAGTCTTCAAATTATATATTGTAGATGAAGAGTACAAATTACTTGAGAATTAAAAAAAAATAGGGGCACTAAAGGCGACGCTGGCGTCGCCAATAGCCCTAATTTGTGTTTTTTTTTTATGCATTGTTTATAATGTTATATATGTATACATCTGTATTTCCTTTTGTATACATTTTAAGTCTTAAGATTATATATAGTAGATGAAGAGTACAAATTACTTGAGAATTTTTTTAAAAAAAAAAAGGTCACTAAAGGCGACGTTGGCGTCGCCAATAATTCAGTATTGGCGACACCAGCGTCGCCAATAATACAGTATTGGCAACGCCGGCGTCGCCAATAGCCCTAATTTGTGTTTTTTTTTATGCATTGTTTATAAGTTCACATTATTGTTGCAAAAATTAATGTAAAATCAATCATATATGGTATCATCATATAAACATAAATATATATGTATAGTGCATACTGAACACAACAATTATGTCAATTATGCATGCATGTAAATTGACATATATATGTAATATTTGCGTTTGAGAATGGATCATATTTGCGTTGTGTTTGTCCCGGAAAACCACCAACCATATTTGCTTGTTGAACAGTCTCATCTTCTTGAAGAGTTGGGCATGAATCTGTAGGATGACCCACAACTGAACAAATTTCGCAGACCACAGCAGCTTGAGCTTGACCTACAGCCAACTGTCGAACTAATGATGTTAAGTCAGAAATTTGTTGCTCAATATTAGAAGTACTTACCTCATTAACCTTCTTGAATGGTTGGGTAGATCTTAAGCCAAACTGTTGAGTGTTTGCAGCCATAGTAGAGATGAGATATTTGGCTTCTGCCGGAGTTTTATCAACTAAAGCACCTCCGCTTGCTGCATCGACCATACTCCGTTCCATGGGTGACATTCCCTCATAAAAGTATTGGATTAGGAGTTGCTCGCTGATTTGATGGTGAGGGCAACTTGAACACAGCTTTTTGTATCGCTCCCAATATTCATATAACAGTTCACCATCAAATTGTTGAATGCCACATATTTCTTTTCTAATGCTAGCAGCTCTAGAAGCTGGAAAATATTTTTCTAAAAATACCCGCTTCATGTCATTCCACGAATTAATAGATCCTGAAGGAAGGTAATATAACCAATCCTTTGCTGCATCCTTGAGTGAGAAAGGAAATGCTCTCATCTTGATTTGTTCTTCAGTCACACCATGTGGCTTCATCCCAGAACAAACCACATGAAACTCTTTCAGATGCTTGTGCGGATCTTCACCTGCTTTCCATAAAAAGATGGGAGTAAATGAATTAGTCCAGATTTTAATTCAAATGTAGCTTGAACTTCAGGAAATTCAATGCATAAAGTTTGAGAATTCAAATCTGGAGCTGCCAACTCCTTCAAAGTGAGAGGTCTATTGTTGTTAACAGGGGCTGCCATCTCCTCAAATTCAGAATCACTGTCGGCACTTAAATCCAGAGTTAGATCAGGGCTAGATGAAGTAGTAGCACTCTCTACCGCCTTTCTCTTAGCTGCCTTTGTGTCTTTCCTTAATTGCTTTGCGGTCTTTTCAATCTCTGGATCAAAGCTCAGATCTTCTTCGTTTGATCGTCTAGTCATGTACCTGAAACAACAAAATCTAAAAAAAAAAAAAAACTAAAACTAAAATTAGAATAGAAAGAAAATTGAGACACAGTCCCCGGCAACGGCGCCAAAATTTGATGCGTGTCGTAAACACCAAAATTAATTACTGAATTTAAACACTACCGTAGTAGCAGCAAGTTCAGGTCGATTCCACAGAGACTGATGATCAAACTATTTCTATTCCAATTAAAGTAAAATTAAAAAGACAAAAGGGGGATTTTATGTTGGAAAGTTCAATTATTAAAGAAAACAATTTAATAAATACCGAAAATAACAATAGGAGAAAACCTTGGGTCAGCGTATCTTCAATTGCTAAAGAACAGGTGATCACAGACACAAATATATCCAAAAATAATCATTCAATGTTGGATTGAATAAAACAGCACGGCTAATTTTATTCTAACTCTCACAATTAATTAATTCAGATACGATCGTAAATTAATCCTAATTCTGAAATATCTAAACCAACGTGATCTAAATTAAATCAGAACAGCATTAAGAACAATAGCAACCAACAATAAACAAGTTTTACAAACGTTGTAAAACTTTAATCTATCATGCATTCTCCTAAGAAATTAACAAAAGCTTAGCATGCAATTATTAAAATCAAAGTGCTACTAAATATAGAACATTCAATACGATTGAATTCCTAATTAGCAAATACCCAATCCACAAATAATTATAACGGATCCAAATTATAATCAAAGAGAATTGAATAATAAACAAATAAATTGGAAGAACACAAATTGAATAATTATAATTGAATTAAAACTTATAAACAATGTCTCACACCTTATACTTTAGCAATGAACAATACTCTTTCTCAAGAGAGAGATTTACCTACTCATAATTGTTAGAAATCTCAATTCTTTGTTGTTTTTGCTTTAAAAACGGCTGCCCCATTACAAGATAACTTAAACCTATTTAAACTAAAAACCTAAGAAATCTCTCTCTTTTTGTTGTTTTTGCTCTCAAAACGGCTACACTATTACAAGATAACTTAAACCTATTTAAACTAAAAACCTAGGGCTACAAAACACCCAAAAACGCACCTAAACGGACCAACTTCGCGCCAGCCCAAGCGCCTGGGTTGCGCGCCTGGGCAAGCGCCTGGGCTGCTCTGTCTCGCTGCTTCGCAGCAGCAGAAACCACCGGCCAGGCGCCTGGGTTAGAGCCTGGGCTAATCTGTTTGCATTCTTTTAATTACAGTTTTGCCCTTTTTCTTCAAATTCTCTTCCTTGATGTCAAAATCACCTAAAATATAGAAAAACATATATTAATCTATTTTAAATGAATAAAACATGCTTAATTTAAGTATCAAGGTATATAAAACATAAATAAATTATGATCTATCAGCTTCCTACTAAATATTGTTTTTGGATAGATGGTGATTTTTACAGGTATATCACATATTTTGTGTTATAGAACATAAAGAAAGACTAATAAATTTGAATTCTCTTCTACTCTAATATTTTTTCATAATCCAATATGTGTTAAAATTACCAATAAGTTAATGTTAAGGATTCATTTTTCCACATTGTTAAGGGCTTATTTTCCAAGTTAGTAAAGCCTTTGTTTAAATTAAAAGGTACTTTGGACAATTGCTTTTAATTTGTATCCTATTTTTATAATTTGCCTCTTGATTTTTATATTTGACATCATAATCTTTGATTTTTGATAAATATTGCTATAGCAGTCCAAACACATTTGATTTTTGAGAAGCATTTGATTTGTGCATGTGCGCAGCATGAAAGGGTAGACTTAGCCTGAAATTTGCTGTTGGTTTTGTCTTGTATTAAAACTAAATTCTTCTGTGATTGGTTTATATCGGAGATTAGTTCATGCTTTTAATTTACTGATATTGTTGAAGATTACAGACAGTTGAAGGCTTTTGGTGATAACCATTTGACTCCTTATTTCATTGATCTCTTGATTAAGAGTAAGTCATAATTAATGCATTTCTTATGTTAATTAAGAGTAAGTCTATCTGCTTTGGCTTTTGGTTTTTTCTGTGGAATTTAGCAGTGACAAGATTCAAGTAACCAGTGGAATGGGGCACATTATGGTGGTGGATATGGATATGGATATGGTGTACCACAGCATCATGATTTGTGTGTGCATGCTGCTGTAGCTACAACAGTTAACGGGGCTTCTTGACAGAGAGGGAGTATGGAAATTGGCAAAGCCATGTAAACTGAACTTACGAGTGGCTTTCTTGTTTTAGTTTTAGATATGAATATCATGATTGAAATAGGTTTGGTTTATCTGCTTCTTTATAACTAAATCTGTAGTTTGATGAGTTTTGTAGTTGGATTGAATTGATTTCTTCAGATTATGTCTGATTATATTTGTACCTTTAAGAGTTTTGTACATTGAACTCACATGGAAATCAAGAATAATTTTGAATTATGTTGGGTCTGTCCATTTTTCTAGTTGAAATATAGATATGGTATTATTTCAAGATACTTTATTATTTCAAAATGGGACAATAAAATATGATACAAGGTACTTTTGTATGTCACTGCAAGTAGTGAAATGCCAAAATTTGATTGCTTTTTCTTGACATTCCCATCAATGTCCATTCCCCCCAATCTAGGATTTTAAACTCAAAAACTTAAACTCAATAGCAAACAACAAAAGGCATTCAAAATCAACATAACTTACCATTGATAATTACTTTTTGCACAATTTTGTCAAGTCAATCATAACAGCTTTGTATGTTCATATCTAGAAATAGACCATAATAATAATAATAAATTTAATTGCAACACACAAAACACACACAAAAAAGAATAAATCCATTTCTTGACATCTTCATCTCTTCACTTGTGAAATAACTTGTCGAGATTTTGTCGCCTTCACCAATGATAGTTTTTTCTTACACTTCCATCGAGATTTTCAACGACTATGTTACAATTTTTGATACTACTCATTGTCACAAATGCAAATCCTCTGCTTCTTCCACTGTCTTTATCATAAAAAGCCTACAAACCAACTTCAACAAGTGCTAGAGCTCTATAACTGCCATACCAATAAAAAACATAGGGTCATTCCCATTTTGAAAAGCTGAAAAAGCTAAATTTAGTTCTTAACCACATATATATGTGTGTGTGTAGCAATTCTCTCTACCTAAAATACTCCAGTCCAATAAATAATATGCTAATCAGCTAATCATGCCCAAACAATTTTTCTCACTAAGAAATAATTATGATGAAAGCAATGGAGACAAAAAACAAGGGCTACAACTTTCTAAAGAGATTTTCCAGCCTCTGATCCATGCAAGAGAAATTTCAAAGGACCAAAAAAAAAAAACCTCAACAAGCTCAGGACTTGCATAATCCTGAATGATACCAGCAAGCTGTGCACTGTCAATATTATAAGGAAGGTTTCCAAATTCAAATTAAAAGTATATATAAAAGTTTATAATATAAGGTTAGGTTTACTAACTTTAATTTCAAACTCAAAGGAAATATATTTCAACTTTACAAACTTTTTGGTCTATTGGGACCATTCTTAAAGCTATAGGTCAAGTTAATGATTTAAAAGATTCAAGCGGTTGGCAGTATATCTCTATTAGAACATCATAATCATATCCCTAATTACCATGGCTTTTAGAAGAAAAGAAATAATGTCTCTCAATCCTTAACAGAAAAAGAGAAAGCAATAAGTCACATACATAAGGGTGATTTAGGACCAAATAATCAACACAAAGACAAATGTCTTTTGTTACCCAACGGACACAAGTAGCTATGTACAGATATTATATAGCAACGGACGCTAGACTAACTAAGAACAAGTACAAAACAATAACAAAGGAAACAAAGACAACCCGTGAATCAAATTTCTTTTATTTCAAAACAAAGAAAAAAAAAACAAAAGAATTGTACAAAAATGGGAAACAAAACCCTAAATCTGGTCACCTCAAAAATTTGGAAATATCTCCGATAATATCAAATAGGTTTTGGTGCAGAGTTAGCCTCCGGTGGTGTAGAGGAAGGCTCGGTGGTGCGAATGTTTCCAATGCCTTATGGCTTCGCTGCCGACGAGTGCAGAATGGGAACCACGAGTCAGAGATGGCCAGATTAAGGACGACGGGTGGCTGGGTTCGACGATCTCACACCGGCGATGATTTCCTCTGGTTTGATGTCCAAATAAGCCACCAATCGAATACACAAATACAGGCCTCTGTACATGAACCAGTCGAGAGTTTGAAATTTAGGTCTCAAACGGTGCGTTTCATATTTCCCTCCAATTTTGACCAAATCTTGCTTGAATTTTGACCAAGCGCGAATTCAAATTTTGATTTCAATTTTGACCCGCATTTTGACCAAGCTATTTCAATTTTGACTCCGTATGTTTCCATTTTTTTGTGTTCTCTCCCCGTGAGTTTGGTCTCGCTAAAGAACCCGATCAGGTGCCTTAGCAGGCCTGTATATATATATATATATATATATTTGTGATTGTAATTTTCTGCCACCATCTGATCCCGCTCAATCTCACCTGAAAATGAATTAAAAGTTATAGTACCGATGTGGTACCTGCCCAAGGCACTTCGACGCTCAAGTTAGCCTCCAAAAGAATAATGTATTAGTAATCTTAAAGTGTAATCCTTGTATCGTTACCTTTCAGCTTTCATCACTTACTTATACTTTTGGTGTTTTTCCATGTCTTTATGAGCTTATAATTGTCCAATGAATTCTCTTGATGATAATTCATTTCCATGATTGCCTTAGAATTTATTGAACTCGGAACAATTATAGTTGGCGTTTCACTTCATTCCAGCACGTGTTAAAACTCTTCAGATTTGACGTTTGAGCTTTCTAAACACGTGTTCAAGACGCTTCACCAACATTTTTCAATATCTGATCTTCATGTCTCGACCTTTTAGATTCGGAAACCTGCTTGATAAACTGTGAAGTATAATATTGATATGCTTGGAATTTTGAAGTAATTGCAAATATATGATGCTTTAATTGCTCCCTCAGAAGACTTAATGACTTCATTATTCTGAAGATCCAAATATCTGAATCCCATTCTAAAAGAGATTCATGACTCATCTTCAGGAAATATCTGAAATTGCCTTTCGGATGCAAAATATCCTCCACAATATTCATATAATGCATCAATATGTACTTACATTGTTAAGTTGATATGAAGGTTTCTACTCAATTCCTGGTTGAGGTAAAAAAGCGTAACATTTGAATCCAAATGGTTTGGACAAGTGCATTAATGATATGCGATTTTGTGTGTTATCTTATTATTGAGCATGACTACTATTCATGTTTGATCCAAAGGGATATTAGATTGTGATTTAAATTGAATTCCATATTTATTTTCAATAAATATAGAATTGATGATTTTTGAATGATTATTTAGAATTTTATAGGTTTTCGATAATTCTCATAGTTATTTAAAGTTTTGGTTTATACTTTGAATGTTTTTGAAACATTGTCTTTGGTATAGAAAGTATGTATCAATTGATGATTTACGATGTGTAAAATATGAATATCAAGGTGGTGGCATGTAAGGATGGTAGATTTAAAATATGTTGTTAATATTTGGGCAATGTGTTATGTTTCCAAGTAGTGAAGTTGATTATAGTGTGATATAACGAGATATGATTTATGTTTTTTTAACTTGGGCGATGATTTGTATTGCCAGATTGGAATTAGTCAGAAATATAAAATATTTATGTATATATATATTTATAAATATATGGAGGGACAATGATTTTTACAGAAATAGTTATTACACGCCTGGTGTATGTTGATTAGTTCACATATACATTGTGAGGTTTTTTTTTTTTTTTTTTATTAAAATGATTTCAATAGTTAGCTTATCCGTCCAGTATATAATAATTTGTTTATATATACATCTTATGACTTTTCATTGGAATGTTCCTCATATATGGTTATTACTCTCTACCTCTTTACCGCCACAATGCTTTAGAATGAAAGAATCGTGATGATGGTTAACCCTCTATTTTTTTCCGTATTAAGTATGAAATCTTTAATTTATATTTGTTATTGAGGTAATACTGTTATATGGAGAAGAAACAAAATTTGAAGTGGATTAAATTATGTTTAAAAATGTATTTTTTTGCAGATTTTATATTTATTTATATTTGAAAAATATCCTAAAGTCATATAGAATTCTATCAAAAAAATTATAAAATTCTTGAATCTGAAAATTTTTCATTTAATTTAAATTTTTATTTATTTATATTTTATAAAATTACTTGTTTAATAGCTTAATAGAAATATAGTTTAATAAGGAGGCAGAGACTTTTATGAAATGCTTTGACAAAAACTAGAGGTGGTCTGGACATGAAGCAGATTTGGATAAGTCAAATTGTTCTCTTCTTGAAAAATTCAATTCGTAATGACAAAAGGAATGTTATCGAGATAATAGGCTTCAAAAAAATGGAGTCAACTACTGTTTACTTAGGTAACTCCTTGGTATTGGGAAGGAACAAGACTAAAGAGTTTGCAAATATGGTGGAACAAACAACTTTTATCCAATGCAGGGAAAGCCATGCTTATTAAGTCTGTAGTCCAGGTTATTCCCACTTATACCTTTGCTGCTTTCAAGGTGCCAAACGATATCTGTCAATTCTTGGATAGAGCAGTTAAGAAATTTTGGTGGTCTTCGAGTATGGGGGAAAATAAATTTATGGCTCTGAAATTTTGAGATGAAATTGTCAAACCTAAAAATCTTGGCGATTTATGCTTAAGAAGATTCAGAGACATAACTCTCTTGTTACTTTCTAAACTTGCTTGAAAGATAAGAGGAGGAGAAGATTCTCTTTGGACCCGTATTTTCCAATCTAAGTATTTGAAAGGGCATACCTTTTTTGAGCACTCTATGAGCATGGATGCCTCTCGAGTTTAGAAAGGCATTATCGAAGCATGAAAGCTGATTGCTAAGGGTGCATGCTTCAAGCTTGGCGACGATGCTTCCATCAATCCTTGGACCAACCCTTGGGTCCAAGGAATTAGTGGGGTCATCCCTAAGCCTATACTGGAAATATTCCAAGATTATGTTGTGAAGGTGGCAAGCCTTAGGAAGTTTAATGGAAGCTGGGATAGCCAACTTGTCAAAAGCATGTTCTGTGACGAGGATGCCCAAATTATTCTCGACATTCCTTGACCAGCCACTCTCTGTAATGACAAGCTAATTTGGACTACCAATAACTCGGATAAGTTTTCTGTTGGAGATTGTTATGCATTGAATCTTTCCGAAATAGATATGGAGAGGGTTTTCGGAGTGAGGGTGAAGTTGTGGAAGTCAAAGCTATATGATCATCTAAAAAAATTTATTTGGAGGCTATTGGTGAGAGTCATCACGACCAGAGAGGTGTTAGCCAAGAGATTTGGGAGCGGAGAGGAGAGCTGTGTCCTCTGTGGAGCTGAAGTTAAGTCATGTATTCATCTTTTCAAAGAGAGTCAAGGCATCCGTGCTTCAGCATTTGGGAGCAATTGGGGCTGCGTATTTCATTTTTGGTCACCTTCTAGTGTGGAAGATTGGATTCTTTGTTGATTGGACCTGCCAAGCCCTCGAGGGTTGAGTGGGGGGAAAAGCTGGAAGTGGTATGTCTTTTCGGGATCCTTTTTTACTCGCTCTGGAACTATAGGAGTGCTGTGATGTTCTCTAGGCCAGAATCTTTTGAGAATGTGGTCTTTAGACTCAACCTAATGGTGGAAGAATAAGGCTGTGGAGGATTTTGGGGTGACAGGGGAGAAACATCTCAAAAGTGATGGGGCTGACAACATTTGGATTTGTGGCTGGCTAAAGGCTAATACGATGCTGCCTTCAAAAAGGGCCAAGCGGCCATTAGAGTGGTGGTTCGTGACCATAAAGGACGTGTTAATCTGCTTAACATAAAACTCATTGAATGTGACTCAGCACAAATGGCAGAACTGCTGGCCTTGGAATGAGCCATTGTTTTGACGGAAAAGAATGGGTGGGATCAAATTTCTTCATAAGCTAACAGGGCTGTGCTGTTAATCCTTCTCTGACTGTTCTCCCCTCCGAACTCTGTAAAGATCTGTTTTATGATGTTATGGGAGGTCATGGTTTGTAATCCTGATTTTGGAGGTTGTTTTGTGCTTAAATGCAAGTTTTATTCATCAAAAATAAATATAGCTTAATAGAAATATACAACCTAGATAGATTAGGTCCTGCCAGATTAGTAATGGGACTATAAAAATCTTCAAAAAATGATAATAAAAGAGAGATTTCCTGTAACATTTTTTTTAAACAACTTTTATTTATGAAGAAAATGAACAAAATATAAATTATAAATATGCCTGTTAGATTTTATTTTAAACTATTTTTTTTTTCCGAAGTTCTATTCTAAACTAATTATTTACAAATAATTTGTTATTCTAAATTAGTTGAATACATATGTGAATTATAACAAGGTAACAAAGAGTGTTTTGAGATTGCATTTGACAGAAAAACTGTTTTCAGAAAAACAACATCAAATGCCTTCCAAGTCCAACATTGCATCCCTAATGCTTACAAGTTAACAAGTTATTCCACAAATGGGACCAATTACACCTATATGCTACTTCTCATAAATAAACGGAAAAAAAAAAAATCAATAGCGAAACCAACATTTAAATCTTCCCAATTAAAATCCCCCAAAATCCAAAATCTTGAACTTTTGAAAAAATTGGATTCCAAGCTGTCAGTCATGCAGTGTTCCCAAAATATCCTCATCCCGGTACAAATGAAACCTGCACAAAACAAATCCCACCAGATATTAAAACTTAAAAAAAAAAAAATTAATGGCAGAAAAAAATGAAAAAAAACGTACTCTTTCTCTCCAAGCTTGACTTGGGTGCCTCCATACTCAGGCAAAAGAACTGTATCACCTTCTTTAACGCACACTGGTATCACATTTCCTGATTTATCCCGTGCTCCCGGTCCCACAGCAACCACCTTTCCCGAGTTCACCTGCATAAAAAACGGACCCACCCCAAAACATCACCATCAGCAACATCCAATCACCACCGTAGATCCAGCAACAGAGAAATCAGATACTAGGACAGATTAATATTCAGGAGAAAAATTCATTACCTTGGTGGAGGACTCAGGGAGAAGAATTCCGGCGGTGGTTTTTGAGGGTGGGACAATTTTCTCGATCAGAATTCTGTTCAGAGTTGGAATCAGACGCTTCGCCATTTCTGAGCTATGGATAGGTAACTTGGGGTTTTTTTCTTTTTCTTTTCTTTGTGATATGTGACTGGGGAAGAAGATGAAGTCGATCTCTCTTTCAAAAAGAAGCGAGTGGGTTTATATGTTTATTGTTATTGCCCTATTGGGAGAAATCGAGTTCTGGATGATCGTGGAAGGTTCTAGGCTGTTTAGGGTTTTTAGGGTTTTTAGGGTATATTCTTCTCTGAAGCGAAAGAGGTGGGTTTGCATTGGACCCTGTTTACTTGTTTGATTGATAGAAGTAAGGTTGGGCCTTTTTGTATTGAATGGGCTTCCACGTTTTGAGTTCTTGGGCTGTTGTGTAGATTGTACAGAAGATGGATCAATGGCCCTGATAAGAAATTTGCGTCGAAGAACATTTTCTTTTTCTTCTTAATATGTTGTAACAAGGCGTGTTTATATCAATTTATGTGTTTAGTTTTTTCAAGTGATGATAATGCAATTTTTATTGTTTGTTAGTAATATAAATACTAACAAAATATCAACATACTTAAATTATTATTTTTATTATTATTTTTTTAATATTGAAGCAGAGAGACTCAAAATCGAATTAGTAGTTTTTGCTACTGGATTGTCTATATTCTTAAATAATTGTTTAAAATGTGTTTTTCTGTTTTTTTGATAAAAGGATTTTTTTTTCTTTTTTAAATGTAAATGATATAACTATTTTTTCATCAACTATTTTTCAATATATAATAGACCATTTAATGACATGATAAATAGTGATATAACAGTTAATAATTTAAAACTAAAAGGCTAGTAAGAATATGCCATTTTTTTTTAATAATCATCACATCTCCGTATCTCTTGTTGCAATAGATAAGTCATATAATTGGCTAAGCTCCAACTCATATCTCATTTTATTGCAAGGAAAGCTCAACTCTATTTGATTTATTTTGAAAGTTTAAAATATCTCATGATTCAAAATAGAACTTTTATATTAAAAAATTGTTGACCTTTAAGAGTGTGACAAGTGAGATCAGCTATACATACATGAGGCAAGCAATTGGCTTTTTGGTTTTGAGATCCCTACCCACATTTTCCCCATTCTCAAAGTAGCACTCACCACTTAGCCATTTCATATGGAGATTCACGAAGCTTTTTCTAATATATATATATAATTTTTTTTTTTTGGCTAGAGTGCAAGAATGGTTGTATTAAATGAAACATTTCACTTTTGATTTGTAACTTTTAAAATTGGTCACAATAACTCTTATTTACTTTTTTATTTTTTTATTTTTTTTTTCTCCTTTTCTTCTCCAGCACGCCCTTTCTTCTTCCATGTTCAAAAAGTTTTTTTTTTTTTTGGTTTTCCCATATCCCATTTTCCAATCAACCCGAGGTAGTGGGCAATAAATTTTTTTTCCTTCTTCTTCTACTGTATTTTTGTACAGTAAGTTTGTTTATTTCTCTTTGAAATTTTTTGTTTCTCTTTTTTCATTTTTCCCACAGGAACCCAATGATATAATGTTCAAATAAAACTCCTAAATTTTGTTTGTTTTCTCACGATTTATCTGCAATTGTTTGAATTTTTTTTTCACTTCTCCCATATCATTCTCACTCTTTCTCTGAAATTTTTTTATTTTTTTTCATTTCTCCCATATCAATTTCACGGTTTCTCTGCAATTTGTGATTTTATAATGCAAATTAGGTAGGCCTTACAAAGTTATCGTCCTCAAATCTCGCCCACAATACATTGTCCACATCTAACAATGGAGGGTGAAAGTAAGTAGTATGACAATGTGTGATTTTATTTGTGATTTGAAGTAAATTGAATATTCATGTGTATATTTTGATGCCATATACTATTTTTTGTTATGAAAATTCCATATGTTGTTGTGTAAAAGGGTTCACTGTGGTGGGTTGTTTGTAGGGATGTTGCCGTTTGGTTTCCCAGTATAGGGTGGTATATGAACAAATCATGAAGATTTATCCCGTGATTTCCATGGGGTACCTCTCATAGTAATCAGGGGATATGCAAAAAGATTAGTTAGTATATCTGTCTTTCACCCCGTACAAAGTTCGCGGGTGCCCGGGGGAAATAACGGGGTAAATTTTAATTAGTGGATAATGCATTTTTACCCCGCGTGTATAATGGGGGCCACCGCACATTATTACAGGGGCTGGAATTGTAGATGTTTGGTGTTACTGCCATATGTCCTGTACATGGTATGCGGGGGCCTCAAATTAAATCCAGGGTCATTTCTTAAATATACATTCAAGCTTTATCCATTGTTTACAACGGGGTACCCCAGACGTATAAACGGGAGAAAAGGTAAGCGTATATTTCGTGTCATTGCCATTGCTCCCGTACATTGTCTGGGGGGACCCCGGATAGAACTTGAGATCATTTATTTAAGATACATAACAGATGTAACCCGTGTTTTACACGGAGTACCCCGAACTTAGAGACGGGAGGCAAATGTCAACATTGCTTGGCTATCTGCCATTTGTCCCGTACATCAATGCGGTGCCCCCTCATTCAACATCGGTGTACATTCTTAACCATGTTTTAGGGTTTTACCCAGCTGTTTCAAATTTTCTTTATAGTATGAAATCTTGTTGTATAACTCATTCTGTGCACATGATGTTTTTGATGAAACAGAAGGGAAGGGTAATATTCACGCAAAGAAATTGTCTGCGAATGGATGATTTAATTATTAGTGAGTACAAAGCTATGTTAAATTCTTTTATAGATAAAGTAATTTTCTACTGCCATGTGAAAAAAAATATTTCGATTGGCCAAGCACTAACTGTAAATTTATATTTTGTTATATTTTATTATGGTGCAATAATAGTGAGGTTGAACTTTGCAAGCAAAATGGTGATTTTAAAGTTAATGCGGAGGTAAGTATAACAGTGAAATTGTATGTGCGTAGTAGCTGCATGAGAAAAAAAATATAATGCTGAGGTTTGTCTCTGTTTAGGTTATGAAAGAATTGGCTCAGGAATGGAAAGAGCTTGAGGTTGATGAGAGAGCAAAATANATATTTCGTTATATTTTATTGTGGTGCAATAATAGTGAGGTTGAACTTTGCAAGCAAAATGGTGATTTTAAAGTTAATGTGGAGGTAAGTATAACAGTGAAATTGTATGTGCGTAGTAGCTGCATGAGAAAAAAAATATAATGCTGAGGTTTGTCTCTGTTTAGGTTATGAAAGAATTGGCTCAGGAATGGAAAGAGCTTGAGGTTGATGAGAGAGCAAAATATGAAAGGGTCTGGGAGGAAGAAGAGTTTTGTTAGCAAATGTACCCTGGAAAGACTATGGAGCATTGCAAAAGGGTTAAGTGACACTCAAAGGAAGACGGTAAATGAATTAGGTTTCGGCTGTTTCATAACTCAGAAAATCTACGGGATAAAGAAGCAACTGTTGTCGTGGCTGATGGATTAATTCGATCTAACTTCTTGCACACTCACACTTCACGGAGTGCAATACACATTAAGTGTACCTGATGTTCAATGAATGATGGGACTGGTCGATTAGCATGGTGAAGTTGATGACACATTTTTGATGGAGGACGTTGAGGTCCTGAAAAGGAAATACGCCACCGACGACAGAGGCATATCGATTGCTGACATGCAGGCTTTGCCGTTGAATAACCATGCAGCAGATGATGATTTCAAGGTGGTATTCATGCTATTTTTTATGGGGACCATTTTGAGTCGAAACTCTAGAATGGTTGTTAAAACAAGCGATATTGGGAGAGTGACGAAGCCCAAACTAATTAAAAAGCAAAAATGGACTTTGTATACATTCAATGGATTTGTTGAGGGGATGAGGAAGTATAAGGAGTGCAATCTACCCTATATTCATGGATGCCTCCTAGTTTTACAGGTTACTCATCTATAATGACCTTCCGAATCTCGTTGTCTATTCATAGCATACGTAATTTTGCTAACCTATTGCATGACTTCATTATTGTTGTTTGTCATACAACTTTTTTATCTGGGTCTGTCTTCGATTGGGAAAAGAATTTTTGGAAGTTTGTTGATGCCCATTACTGCTTGGGGAGATTCTGAGATGAAGCGATTCATGAAGATATTCACCCGAAATGGAGGTTTCATTTCTGACATGGTAAATTTAGCAAATATAAACTATTTATGCCATACTTTAAAATTTGTGCATATTACTTATTTAAATTAATTGCAATTTTTTACCTTGTTGTCATATAAATATCAGTTTTGTGTATTATAGGTTGTTAAGGGCAAAGCGTCAACATCGAACGAATCTAGGAGATTCATTTTGACCCAAGAAAACAATGATGATATTAATAGTGCAATAAGAGTAGCTGTACAGGCCATTCAAACAGATGTTGTTGTTTTGCATGGAAAGGTCACATATTCGAGTAAAAACTATAGGAAATTCAAGGCGGAGGTGACATAGCACATTTCAACCATTTCTCAGACACTGACAAAGTTGAATGAAGCAGTTGAAAAATTGACTTTGAATGCCTCAAATCCGAAGTCCAAAGATGACACGATCAGAATTCAGAAAGAGAAGAGGAAAGGCAAACAACCAATGCATGCCGGCCATAAAAAGACGGGAAAGAAGGATTCGTCAATCATATTGCTTTCCACTGAAGAAGAAATTCCACCGAAGAATTGTGCGAACAACGATTCATCCTCATTTGCCATGTCACAGTTCGCAAAGCACTTGGATGCATTGACGGCAGAGATAGCACCCACTAAATTTGTCATATGTTATTTATTCTTTTGTTTGTCATTTATGTTGCACAAGCTTGAAATATTTGTGATTGATACTCGAAATTTGTCATGTGAAGGGGGAAAATATTGCCACTTCTAATGCACCAAGTAAGCATTACGTGCGTACACGGGCTTCAACACGTCATAACGGTGTGCCACTGATGGATGACGGTTTCAAAATGAGTGAAATTCGAACAAACGTTTCCAGCTCTTCTGAGTTTATTTCTGCGGGTTATTTCGTGTCCGAAAAAAATGCTGCCAGCCAATGCAAAATTACTTGAGTACCTTTTCGACACAACACTTGATCCATAGTACGTACAATCTCTGTCGTTCAAGTCAATTTGTTTAATTGGATATGTGCATTGTGTTTTGTGAAATAATAGCCATCAAAGTGTTGACCTTTTTGCTTATGTTTATTAGGGAAATATTGGTGCAAACGGCACATAATTTCTATACTTGCCATGTACTTCAGCCATTATGGCCTTCGAGATGGCTGAATGGCAATGTAAGTTATCTATCGCTTCCCTGCCTATGCCATTCGTATTCGATGTACTTAAGAGCGTATGGTTAATTGTGAAGGTCATAACATTGGCGCCAGACATGCTAACGCTTCACCAAAGAAGAGCGTATTCAGACGAAGCTAGGATTGGTTTTTGCTAACTTATTTCCAAGTTACGTACTTGTTAGATAGATAGCGTTTGGTGAATGTGTTTTGGCATGCTAATGGAACTAATACGTGCATTGTATTTTCTTTGTTTTGCATCAGCTAGCAACAAGCATTGCAAACTGATAAGGACATGTCCACATTTGACAAAAAAAGGAAATTCAGGCAGTTGTACATGGGGAAGCTGCATGCCATTGAACAGGTGAACAATCATTCTACCATATGCCATTGTACATGACAGTTATGGAACACGGGGTTAAATGTCCCTAAAAATTAGGTATATTGATCGAAACATGTTGTCAATATTTTACAGATGTACATTCTGCTGCATAGTCCACAAGATCATTGGTATCTAATGGGTGTATGTGTGCTCGAAAAAGTTTGTGAGATATGGGATCCCTTCCTATCATCCAGGAGGACTATCGCCCGAGAAAAATTCGCACGCTCCATTGTAAGTCCATCGTTTTAGACTTACAAATTTTTAAAATTTTATAGCGGACATCTGGAATGCATATTATAAAGTTTATTTTATCTACTTCATATTGGTTTACGGTTTACCATGGTTAACTAATGTGTTGCAGCTGAGTTCGTTGGATCTTATCTTCAGTGATGAAATCCAAAAAAATTTCAATCAAAAAAACTTCTTCAGTTCTCTTGTCCTTCATTACCCAAAAGATCAGACGGAACAACCAAATGGCCATGATTATGGACTTTACGTCATCAAGTATATGTAGTAGACTCAAGACCTCGAAGTAAGCGATGACTGTGATTTTTATATACGTCTATTACTATTGATCATCATTCGTTTGGTGAATCTCGTAGTTTAATACAAATTTGTTTGTCAATATTTCAGCCATAGTCGCTGTTAGTTGTGACATTCTATTTGTTATTGTGTAGTTTGACTCGCAACTGGAAAGAGCTTATACTGCATTTGAGCTAGTTTGTGATGGTCATAATACCGAGGTAGACACACTATATCAAAAAACAATTGCATATTCAAATGTGCGTTTGTTGGTTGTTGCCAAAGCACCAATCGAGCTTGCAAGAAGACCTTCATCTCCCGCTCAAAGGCCAAAACAGACAAAANGTCATTGGTATCTAATGGTTGTATGTGTGCCTGAAAAAGTTTGTGAGATATGGGATCCCTTCCTATCATCCAGGAGGACTATCGCCCGAGAAAAATTGGCACGCTCCGTTGTAAGTCCATCGTTTTAGACTTACAGATTTTTAAAATTTTATAGCAGACGTCTGGAATGCATATTATAAAGTTTATTTTATCTACTGCATATTGGTTTACGGTTTACCATGGTTAACTAATGTGTTGCAGCTGAGTTCATTGGATTTTATTTTCAATGATGAAATCCAAAAACTTTTCAATCAAAAAAACTTCTTCAGTTCTCTTGTCCTTCATTACCCAAAAGATCAGACGGAACAACCAAATGGCCATGATTATAGACTTTACGTCATCAAGTACATGCAGTAGACTCAAGACCTCGAAGTAAGTGATGACTGTGATTTTTATATACGTCTATTACTATTGATCATAATTCGTTTGGTGAATCTCGTAGTTTAATACAAATTTGTTTGTCAATATTTCAGCCATAGTCGCTGTTAGTTGTGACATTCTATTTGTTATTGTGTAGTTTGACTCGCAACTGGAAAGAGCTTATACTGCATTTGAGCTAGTTTGTGATGGTCATAATACCGAGGTAGACACACTATATCAAAAAACAATTGCATATTCAAATGTGCGTTTGTTGGTTGTTGCCAAAGCACCAATCGAGCTTGCAAGAAGACCTTCATCTCCCGCTCAAAGGCCAAAACAGACAAAAGTACAAAGCACAAATAGTTAAAGTGTGGGATCATGTATTTTGGGTTTTATTTTATACGCACAAGCATAGTTTTTTTGTTGCTTGGCGTCTTTATATACTTTTATGTCATTTCAGTCATTGGGTTAAAACTGTTGAATGGAGATCATTATCTTAGTTTGTGTTTGATACGTAGAAGCATATTTTTTAGGGTATTGGCGTCTGTACAGTCACAAGATGTCATTTCAGAAATAGAGATAATTTCTGTACATAAAAGTGCATTGTGTGTATTATATTCCGCTTTATATGATTGACACAAACCGTTAACTGTTTTGTGATCTATCTTGCACTCTTTCCATCCTTATTTGATAAGTCATACACTCCAACTGTGATTCACTATTTATGCCATTTGAATTCCGACAAATAAGTGCCCTAACAGGATAGTATTAACATCAAGAATTAAACGAGTTTAAATACGTAAGTTGCTAATACAATTAAAATTGCTCTCTATTATTTGAACTTCACATTACATGTAGCAAAGGGTTGGAATCTGCAATCCAGTGTATATTTGATTCCAAGGTAAAAAACTTACCTATAACCTCCCCGCCACCATCGACCCAACGCCTCGTCTTTGGTTGTGTGGTCGATACTTGTGTTGGTTTGAAATGTTGTTTAGGACGTTTGGTCACAATCTACTTGCTCCCACATGCTAATGTGCATGAACTCATGCTCAATGAAGTCTACTGTCCTTAATGATTTCCGACCAATTTTGGATGCAGTATCATTTAATCCAACATTGTTGGATGTGTTAAAGTATCCACATTTGTCGTCCGTCAATTTTTTTACACAAGTTCGCTTCATGTGACCAACCATTTTGCACTGACTTTAACGTCGTTCTTTTGCCTCATTCGTCCCAACAGCTACTCCACCTTTGGTATTCACTACAATTGGATCTTGTACGACGTTGTATTTCCCTTTCCTATCTCCAACTGTCAATTTTGTTTTGTCAAAGACCCTCACAGCTTCTTCTAATCGACTTGCCAAATTAAACATTTCTCTTTTAGCCAATTCGTATCCTCCTTCAGTTTTTGATCCAAACAAACATATCTTGTTATTGATTATAGACAATGATGCATAACGAATTGACGTTGTTGCCTTGTTGGATAATTCACCTACCTCGCAATGTTGTTTGGTTCCCTTGATCTTTGCGTTCTTTCTCCACCGAGGTATAATCAATGAATCAAGAATTTTATAAAGATGCTCATGCTTTATGATGTACAAGGCATGACTATAAGGAATGCCAACACTGTCAAACAAGTTGCATGAACATTCTATATGGTTATGTTTAACATAGTACGTGACGTTCCATTTGGACTGAGGTTCTCTAAACTTAGTCAAGTTGTACAACCTCTTGTCTCCGTATCCGATGCAATTGTTTTTAATCAACAATATCTCATCCTATATCTGCATATGTGCTTTCTTATAAATTTTTCTAGTGTATACTTCTCCTGCATGTTTCTCATAATGCTTGAAGTGTGTAATAGGGACTGAAATTGTAGATGTACTCTTAACATCGTCGTGCACTTCCTTGTTCCACACATGTGATATAGCCCAGTCTACCTGCATTATGAACTCATATAACTTTAATCTTCCTTTCACATATTTGTTCATACAGGAATTCATGTTCTCACATCTCTGAGTGCTACGCAAGCCAGCAAAAAATTTTCCTTTCATGAAAGCTTCGGCCCACAATCCACATGTCTCATTCATCTTTTTTATCCATTCATTACCATGCAAAGAAAATTTGTCTAGTATGCGGGACCATCAATTTTGGAACTCTTCCACTGTACTCACTCATCATGCAATCAGTGAATGCCCGCATCTTGTCTGGATCATGCAAGTTTGCTTCAGCATTTCTCTCTATATGCCATGTGCACAGCCAGTGGTTAGCGTGCAGAAAAACGTCTTGAATTGCTTTTCTCATTGCCTTATCTCCATCAGTTACAATTGAATTAGGATGCTTATTGTACATAGCTTGAAGGAAAGTATGCAAAACCCATGTATACGTTTTAACTGATTTATCGACTAGCAATGCCATTCCAAATATGCACAACCTACTATGGTGATTTATACCCATTAGTATAACCAGTGGCTTACTATACGCATTCGTTTTGTAAGTTGCATCGAATGCCATCACATCCCCAAAACAACGATAATCAAACCAATATATTGAGTCTGCCCAAAATATGTTCATAAGTTTATTTTTTGAGTCAATTGTATAGTCAAAGAATAGATTCAGATCTATCTCATTCTTAGTACGAAAGTGGGCAATCAAACTTTCTGCATCTATTTCGTGTACATCATCATTGCGGTCGGATGTAAATTTATTGTGCAAATCTTTCAATGTGAACCCCACTCGATCGTATCCACTAGCTTTGTCCGCCATGTACTCCAATATTTTAGATGTTCCAATACCAACATGGTGCATGTCTCTAGCTTCTGCCAGATAGGGATCTTTAATTGATCGGTTGGATCGAAGAAACTGTATTTGGATACCATTTAGCAAAGGATGTGAATGGCCATGTACAAATTTCGTCACTATCCAATTTCCAAGAATAGATTCAGATCTATCTCATTCTTAGTACGAAAGTGGGCGATCAAACTTTCTGCATCTATTTCGTGTACACCATCATTGCGGTCAGATGTAAATTTATTGTGCAAATCTTTCAATGTGAACCCCACTTGATCGTATCCACCAGCTTTGTCCGCCATGTACTCCAATATTTTAGATGTTCCAATACCAACATGGTGCATGTCTCTAGCTTCTGCTAGATAGGGATCTTCAACTGATTGGTTGGATCGAAGAAACTGTTTTTGGATACCATTTAGCAAAGGATGTGAATGGCCATGTACAAATTTCGTCACTATCCAATTTCCTTTTGCCTTATTTTTAATCACACCAAACAAAGCTGGATATCCTACTCGAGTAAGTGCCCTTGGTTTCCTTTTCCTATCTTTTTTGTCGTGCCACACGTGGCTTCTATATCCTTCATTTTCACAAACCCAAATGCGTTTATGAATGTCTCCGTTACAATCCTTTTTCACATGATGCTTGAGCACGCCGAATCCTATTAGGTTGGCATATGTTGAATAGAACTCAGCTACAGCTTCAACGGACTCAAACTCTTCACCAATCATGTCTTCCGTACACAAAGAACCATATTTCTTTCCATAGCTGAATTCCATTTCAACATGTTCATCTTTCTTACTCTCTGAACCTGTCTCTGCATGTTCCTGATTGACTGCATCTTTGCCTTTGTTTCCACTATTTGTGACCGAATTATTGCAATCCATACTTTGTTGTCAAGTGTTTTTAACTTCCACCCTACGATCATCCACTATATGTATCTCTTCTGCAAAAGTATCAACTAGACTACATTTTCCTTGGCTTCTACAAATTTGGGGTGCTATACCATTAAACGGAGAAAGCAAAATATACTGTATTAGTCAGGAAAACGATGAATAAAATCTATATTTTACGACGAATAGTAACACCACAACATTTGTCCATAACTATGCCACATTAATAGATTGTCTATACATGGTTCAAGAAATGCTTCGAACTCAAATTATAAGATAAACCCAGAAATACATGTATATAGTGAACTCAAATAGTTGTTTTTCGCATCACATGGCGTTGAAATTGCAAATCCACTGAAATGAAAATGTTAAACGCAAGTTGGTCTGAATTGCAAGTTGGTTGGAGAAAACAATTCATATTGTTTGAACATGACGAAGGAAATATGAGGATGGCATTGTCACATTTATGATTGTGGTTGATCATTCACTAACCTAAAACTTATGACATGATGTACAAAAATTTATAACATTTCTATAAGGACTACCTACCTCACTCACGTGATAGTTAAAATTTCACTTTTTACCCCGTGTACTTAAAAGGGAATCCTGCAGTCATTCATGGGGTAAATATTTATCCCGCTATTTTTATTTTTACTAAAGGGTTCATACGTTTCAGAATATACCCCGTTTGTACAACGGGGTACCCCTCAATAAGGAATGGGGTTAATGTCAAGCGGTCCTTTGGTGTCTCTGACTTTTTTCTCAAATCCAAAATACAGGGGCCCCGCGGTATATTCGGTTAAAATATAATTTCTTCTTACATGTTTACCCCGTGTACATAACAGGGTACCCCGCACTAAGAAACAGGAATAATTGCAAATGGTCTTTTGGTGTCTCTGTTGTTTGTCCCGTATAGCCAATGCAGGGTTTATTATTTTAGTTATCTTATTTTGGGCGACCATATTAAATGTTAACTATTTACCAAAAAATCCAAAATATTAAATGTTAACTTTATTTTGGATGTACATTTTATGCAAGGCAAGCTCACAGGGCCCTCTTGCACGACTAAGGGGTAGCAAACACAAGTTAGGGTAGAAACACAGCTACGACAGTTCACGGCAACAACTGATTCAAAGTGGAACTGTTCCCACTGGGCAATTTTCCATTGAGATTCGTTAACTACAACAATAGGGAGGGTGAAACAAACAGCTGACAAAGCAAAGCCACTGAAACCATCTCAAAAGTGGAAGAGAACCAGCACCGCAGCCGACTAAGTCGGAGAACATAGATTGTCGACCCCACAAACATCAATCGGGCCCAGCATAAACCCCACCGTAGACTCGAGGCCATCGATTTCAACCCATGACGAGGTAACAACGGTCATTCACCAATCATTAACCCTAAATGCTAAATTTTTGATGTGACTGGATTGTTTGGTTGTTGAGAACGGATAACAGTGCACGATTCAGTTCAATTTGTAAGAGTTAGGGATTTAATTTTTCTGGTGAATAGTTAGGGATTCAATTTGGGAATGAATGAACTGTTGTAATAGTTTACCCCGCGTACTACACGGGTCACCTCGTCTTAAAACACGGGGTGTAATTGGAATTGGATGTCTGGGGTCTCTGCCATTTGTCCCGTAAACAAATTGTGGGGACCCCGGTGTTACAACGGAGTTCGTATTTGAATGCTCAATGAAATCGTAACCCCTCGTATATCATGGGTCACCCCGTCTTAAAACACAGGGTGTAATTGGTATACCTAACTCTGGGTCTCTACCATTTGTCCCGTAAACAAATCGCGAGGACCCCGGTGTTACAGCAGGGTTCGTATTTGAATGCTCAATGAAATTGTAACCCTGCATATAACACGGGGCACTCTGTCTTAAAACACAGGGTGTAATTGGTATACCTAACTCTGGGTCTCTACCATTTGTCCCGTAATCACAACACGGGGACCTTGGGGTTACAGCGGGGTTTATATTTGAATAGCTTGGTACATATTTACCCCGTGAATAAAACGGCGTATCTCGACCTATAACAAGGGGTCCCTGATTTTCTATAATTGGTTTTATGCCATTTGCAATTTGGGGTCAAAGGTTTGAGTTTAATATTTTATTTGCGTTAACTTTCAATTTTTGATGTTTGGGTACGCTTAATCTGAACTGTGATTGTGTTAACAGGATAGCCCATTTGTCCATAAGCGTATTTTCAAGGAAGGAGAGGTATGGGAACTCAATCTGTCATCATATGCACAAATGTTACAAGCGATTGAAAAGATAAAAAGCAAGCTTATAGTTGTGCAGCTATAGGAGTTCGTGAATACGTGTTTCAGCCACTTCATTGATATGCAAAAGATCGTGCACCAAGGCCAATTGATACACCACTTAGGGCTAAAAAAGGTGGAGTCAAATGACAATGAGGTGCTAAAATTCAACATAAGCAGAACCGGTGTGCGGTTCGCAGAGATAAATTTTGCCCTAGTCACTGGGTTACGGTGTAGCCCCGACATTGAGGACCACAATGATGAAATACATACCATCACAACACGTACATTACGAGAGAAGTACTTAGACAACCCGAGGTCCATCAAGATTCAAAGGTTGCAGAAATGTTTTGAGGCTGCATAGTTTGGTATAGAAACCATGGATGCTGTGAAAATGACGCTACTATATTTGTTGAACTGGGGACTTTTACATGCGCCCCGGAAAACTTTAATTCAAATCAAATTTGTGATGCTTGTCGAAGATTTAGATAAATTCAATATCTATCATTGGGGGATATTTCTATACAACGAGACTGTTAAAGCCTTGAATGGGTTCTTCACCCGGCCACATCCAAGCGAAATGCGAAATGCTTCTGACAGCCACGACGTAAAGGAATTTCTTCTAGCAATTCAGTTTAAATACTATGAACTAGCGTGTTGCTGTACACCCTAATATACTTATATATAGTTATATACATATATAATAAATATATGTTTTGTGATCTGGTTTCTACTAACCAATATACCTATCTTTGTTGTATATATGCATGCGCAATATTTGTCGTTGTAGGTGTGGGCTTATGAGAGTATCCCCAAGCTAAGGGATAACGGTATTGCAGCTAAGATTTCCTAAGTAGTGCCTTGTGTTTTGGGGTGGAAGGCAGCGAGTCACCCAACTTACGAAGGCCTTAAATACGCAATATTTAATAAAAAAAAATGTAAGGTTTATTGAACATTGTACATTTGATTGCCTGTCAATGGTTCCGTACGTCAAACTGACCATTAACAATTGCAAATGTTTTTTGTCGCAGCTTAAAGTGCATTGGACATTATGTCCACAGGAGGATGAACTGTGCCAAGCATATATGATCGTTGTTGCTAACGGTCATCGCAAACGTAGATCCCGATATCCACCGATTGTGGAAGATACTGAGGAGACAGCACTGGAGAATGTAGCCGCATCTTCCGTGTGTGGGGACAGTGCCCAACCACGCCCATCGTTCGACGACCGCAATGACAACATCGTAAGTCTTCCAAAACCCTAAATTGGATTTCATATATTTTTTGTGCTTTATTGCAGCTGAACGGTGAGGTGACAATTTTAATATTTTTGGGGTTATGTGGCAAATGGAAAAAATCCTTGGACGCCTTGATAGGGTGGATCAAAATGTTGATCGGATTGGCCGCCACCAATCGGCAATTGAATAGCGTCAAGATGTATTTGGTAGCCACATTAAGGCAATACAGGGTCAGATGAATGACATAAATAGCAAGCTTAATGCTATACTTGAAAAACTAAACGATCAAGTACTTTTCCATTAACATTTACAATTCGAGTATTCACCAAAAGTCATTGAGATTTAGATATATTGTATGTGTCACAGGCAATGCCACGAGACACATTATCGCCTCGTGATCTTACACCACCACTGGCGCATGATACATGTCAGGGTGTGGAACATTCTCAGCATGATCCACACTTCAATGTGGTGCCTCCAGATTTACTTGCTGCCATCAACGAAGATCGGTCGTGCCAAATTATGACTCCCCTGCCTGTCAATCAACCTTCATTGGTGTTACAGTCACAATGGGTGATACGATCGAGAATAGTGATGTGTCGACGCCGACTACAGTGACTGCACCAATTGGTATTGATTTGCATATACATATTGACGATGATCGCGATTGGACGATGTTAACTGATAACAGTGCAATTGATATGCATAAGTAGGAAGAATGCATGCCATTTCAGATTTGGGCAACCTATAACATTGAAGACCTGGGATAGTTTCTGGGGCCCTTCAGTCGAGCAGGGTGCCAATACAAACCATCTGACGTTACGAAGAGTCTATTGGTGGATCCAAGGGCACATTGGAAATCAAGTAAGAAATTGAACCTGATGTCAAAGCCTACAGATGAGGAGCTTGTTGCCTTCCGTGATTGGTACTTGATGAGCAAGTCGACGACTACAATTGATATAGAATATGGTAAGGTCCCAAGGACCTTCTTTGATGGTATCTTACGGCCTAGAGGTTCGCTTCAACCTCACGTGAGTTTTTTGCCATTGTTAATCATAGATAAAAGTGTTTAATTTAAATTCATTACAAATAAGTTAATAATTTTGAACGTGTAGCACATTGATGCATGCTTATTCCACATCAAAAAGAAGATGTACATGGCACTGGAGGCATTTTCAAAGCGTTGTGCAATATTGGATTGCATGCTGTGGGTGGGTTATGCCATGTCCATCATCAGTTATGCGGATTAATAAAAGTGTACCATCATATAGTACAATAAATCTTCCTTTTTTATTTTTTTTTTATTTTTAGCAAGATATGTTTATACGCCACAAAGATTACATCGATTCACTATTGGAGATTAAGGCAACCACCATATTTTGTCAGGCATTCAAGGGTGAATATCCTATATATGGTCGACCGTGGTGGACATGTGACTATGTAAGTTATTTTGATAATTTCATTAATTTATACCGTATAACAGTCGTACTCAAAATATGTGACATGCACATTGTGTTTACTAACATTTACATCCAAATCCTAGTTGCTAATACTTGTTAACAATGACAACAAACACTGGCTTGTTGCACGCGTTGACATTATTAAAAAGCATATAGACTTGTATGATCCATCTGTCAAGAATACAACATCTCATTTCCAGGAGGAAAATGCCACATGTATATGCCATTTGGTGCCTAAAATATTGCATTTTTTCAAATTTACAACCACTGACTAGAAATCATGGACTTTTTAGAATCGAATACGATTAGAAGGATGAATGACACATTTGCTCAACAATCAGTGAGGTACGTTGGACCTATGTTGTTATGTAAAATCATTAATACAAGTGGATATTTTAGTGTATAACATCGTATGTCTGTTAAACTTGTTACTGACATAATGCATATGTAGTTTTCATGCAGTGGAGATTGCAAGATGTTCGCTTTGAGATGGATTGAAAACAAATCCGGTGGGCTACCAGTGTATATTGTGAAAAAAAGTATTACTGCCATGAGAAAAAAATATGCGGTAGGGTTGTTCCACCAAAATTTCAAAATGTAATTTGAAGGGGAATTTTGCATATATGAATTATTATTGTATCTTGTAATATATATAAGCTACTTCTATGTTTAATTGTAATATTTAGTAATGTATAAAACAGTGGAACCTATTTGTACATAATATATACATATCGAGTTTTTACATAGATGACACTGTTCCTTGCCATATAAAGATGGTGGAACTTCAAAATCAACGAAGTGGTGGGATAAAAAAATCAAATAAAACCTTTAAACTTCATATATATTAAATCAATTCTAATTCTATAATTAATTATGCAAGTTGCAACAAAAAAGTCAACATTCTCTTCAAATTATTTTACTAACGTTGAAAATTTTCTACGTAAATATATAAGATAATCACCAAAAAATATAGCATCGTCCTTAATGAGCAATATTGTTGTCCGAATTGAAGTAACATTATCCCTAATNTCGTCCTTAATGAACAATATAAATAATATTGTTGTCCAAAATTGAAGTAACATTATCCATAATAAGGTTTATTATTTCATAACAAAGTAAAATTAAATCATAACAAAGTAATATTGCACATTTTACCATCATTGAACCATAATTAAGTAATTATGTCATTAGTTAAGTATTTCATCCATAAAGGAGCAATATTGTCCTTATCGAGTATGATTGTCCATAATGGAAAACAATACTCCTAGTAAAGTCATATCTGTCCATAACGGAGTAACATTACAAATTTGACCGTAATACAGTAACATATAACTATAATGTAGTATATATGACCAAACTAGAGTAAATTTATTCATATTAAAGTAATGTTAACTTTTATTTGTTACATTGTCTATAAAAAGTGACATTTGACTATAAGGAGATAACATATTACCAAAGTAGAGTATTTTTGTCTTTACATATGTGACTTTGTCCTTTATTGAGTAATATTGGCCACAATGGGTCATATTTGTCCATTTCAGAGTAACGTTGGGCCATTATAAAGTAAAATTGTACAATTAAATTAAATTGTCCATAACAAGTGACATTTGACCATAAAGAGATAACATATGACCAAAATAATTAACTTTTGTCCGTAGATAAGTGACTTTATCCTTTATTGAGTAATATAACATTGTCTAAAATGGGTCATATTTGTCCATTTCAAAGTAACTTTAGGCCATTATAAAGTAAAGTTGTACAATTAAATTAAATTGTCCATAAAAAGTGACATTTGACCATAAAGAGATAACATATGACCAAAGTAGAGTACTTTGGTCTATAGATAAGTGACTTTGTTCTTTATTGAGTAATATTTTCCACAATGGATCATATTTGTCAATTTAAGAGTAACTTTAGTCCATTACAAAGTTATGGTGTACATTTTTATTCTAAAAAAAAAATGTACATTTTTATTAACTTGTACCTCGCATAATTTTGTAAGGGGAACCCGCTTTATGATGCGGGGTGTAATTATTTCCGCAATTAATTTTTTTCGAATGAAGTGGCACGTTTTTATCATTTCATTTGTCATACAAATTGCAAATTCTTACTTCAAAATTTACAAAATTATTTTTTTTTCCTCCAAATTTTTCCTTTCTTCCTGCCCACTTTTTTTTTTTTTTCCTTTCTTTCCATTGCAACTGGCAACTGGCAACTGGCAACTGGCAACTGGCAACTGGCAACTGGTATCATACTTTTGTTGCTTTTTGCCTATACCATATGTCACTCAATACTCAATAGCATAGACATTTTCCCTTCAACCTTAAAAGGGCTGCACTCTAAAATTTATATTCCTGAAAGAGATGGGTTTGTATTGGACCCTGCTTGCTTTTTGATTGATAGAAGTACGGTTGGGCCTTCTTGTATTGAATGGGCTTCCACGTTTTGAGTACTTGGGCTGTTGTGTAGATTGTACATTAGATGGATCAATGGCCTTTATAAGAAATTTGCGTCGAAGAACATTTTCAAACGAGTCGTGTTTATATCAATTTATGTGTTAGTTTTTTCAATTGATGATAATGCAATTTTAATTGTTTGTTAGTAATATAAATACTAACAAAATATCAACATACTTAAATTATTATTTTTATTATTATTTTTATAATATTGAAGCAGAGAGACTCAAAATCGAAGTAGTAGCTTTTGCTGCTGGATTGTCTATACTCTTAAATAATTATTTAAAATGTGTTTTTTTTTTTTTTTATAAAAAGTTTTTTTTTTCTTTTTCTTTTTTAAATGTAAATGATATAACTATTTTTTCATCAATTATTTTTCAATATATAATAGACCATTNAAGAGTTTTTTATTTATTTATCTTTTTTAAATGTAAATGATATAACTATTTTTTCATCAACTATTTTTCAATATATAATAGACCATTTAATGACATGACAAATAGTGATATAACAGTTAATAATTTAAAACTAAAAGGCTAGTAAGAATATGCCATTTTATTTTAATAATCATCACATCTCCGTATCTCTTGTTGCAATAGACAAGTAATATAATTGGCTAAGCTCCAACTCATATCTCATTTTATTGTAAGGAAAGCTCAACTCTATTTGACTTATTTTTGAAAGTTTAAAATTTCTCATGATTCAAAATAGAACTTTCATATTAAAAAATTGTTGACCTTTAAGAGTGTGACAAGTGAGATCAGCTATACATACATGAGGCAAGCAATTGGCTATTTGGTTTTGAGATCCTTACCCACATAGAATGTAGTTTCTGCACTCACCACTGAGCCATTTCATATGGATATTCACGAAGCTTTTTCTAATAATTTTTTTTTTATTTTTTTATAATTTTTTTTTGTGGCATTTGAATTGACAAGTTACATCTTATATACTACAAATTTTTGTCTTCCATATTTGTAATAATCTGAAAATCTAAATGCTTTATTGCTTAACAATTGGGTTGGAACAGAGGTAACCTACCCCACCACTCCACAAATAATTAAAACATGTTTGGATCTTGATCATATATGGCTTTTGTTTGGATCTATTTGTATGTTTGTGGTCAAATTCTTTATGATCAAACTATATATGCTTCCACAATGAATGTAGTCTCCAGCTGGCAGCTACTGCTACCCCCATACGCATACATAATTTCATGCACACATCTATATATCTCTTTTTAGTTATTGCCTTTAGCAACGGGTGTGCCTAATTAACTTCTACAACTTTCTTCGAAAATTTTGACAAATTTCCTCTTCATGGTTAGCCTTGTGCTGCGCAAGCATGTATATACCTTTCTTATTTGACTACCTCATGGAATAGTGCATGTGCTAAATATACATCTTCGTTACATGTACAAATATATAAATGGTATATAAACTTTTAGAAACAGAGATATATCTCTTATACAAGCATGGTATTTTATGAAACTTATGGTAAAAATGTCTAGTTTTTTTCAATTCCTTTTTTAACAAATTGAATTCATATTTACATATTCCAAATCTAATTACCGTGATGGTCATGAAATGGACAAGAACCTAGCTAAAACTTTCGCCGCAACAAGCTTATTTATAGCATTATTCAACAATCTTTTCTGCTAGATTTTGCAGAAAAGGAATTTGTATATGTACAAATCAAGCAGTGTCGTGGCAGACTAGTTGAAGAATGAACCAATCAAGGATGATAGATTGAAAAAGATATGCTTCTAATCGCGTTCGTTCTTTTTTCTCCACTACTTCTTTTATAAGAACTATGGCTATTGACATTCTAAGGACCACATTTTGATCCATTCAGTGAACCAGAACTTTGTGACCATATATGGTACGCCTTTGCGGTTCAGAAGGTTCCCAATAAAAGCAGCTTTTGGTTTTTTGGCTTTAGGACCATTACAACTTTCCGGGGAAAAAGAAAAGCAGCTTAATTTTTAGCTTTTTTTTTTTTTTGATTTATATGGAACATATACTCCATGCAGATTCTAGTTGCCTTTCAGAGGATTCCTCTTTAATCTGGAATCTTGATCAGGATGATTTAGATCCATACATTTCTGACATCTTTTTTTTTGTTCATGGAGACATTTGTTAATGGATATCGATCAGTACTTAGGAGTTGACTATTAGCTTTATATATGGAAAATAGAAGAGCCGAAAAAAAAAAAAAAAAACCATGATTATATGAAAGAAATATGGAAGAGAAAATGGTGAAACAGTTCTTAAGCACTACTCAAGTAAGAGCCTCACATTCATATAAATCCGAAAAATTAAGCATTGGAAAAATAATAATAATAATAATAAAGCAAATAGGTCTTGGCAATAACATTTTTAGTCAGAAGTTTGATGATTTTGTTCATTTTTCCTAATTTGGTTTGGGGAATCTAGTACAGTTTTGTTTATATGTTCTATTGATCTGGGTCGCTCTTGATGTGGGTCCAAAAAACCATTGCCAGATAGACTCTAAGTAGATATTTGAGATCATTGAAATACGTTTTCTACATTTGCTTGCTCAATTTTCAGTCATGACACACCAATGAACTTGAACCTGCTTTGCTCAATTTTCAAGTTGCTTTTAGTTTATTATTGCTTGAAAAATTGAAAACAAAATATGGTATAATCCAAAGCTAGTGGTATTAGTTAATATTATCCAATATCTAACTTTGATTAGTACATAAAAGTACAATTTGACAGTGTGAAATATCTGAAGAGCAAAACCTTTGGACACTTTTGGAGCATTTTCTAATGGGGATGCTAAAAGGGCCATCAAATGCTAAAATATAGCATTGGTGTTTTATAACCTTATTGTATCTCCGATAGAGATGATATGTTTTGACCATATCAATTTTTGGTGTCAAATATAGCACAAAAAATGGTATTGCTAAATTTTTGAAAAACATATCCCTCCAATGGTAACCCGATGAGCGGATGAGATTTTTCAATTAGAAAATGCTATGCTAAAATTTGACATTGGCATTTCTCGTTTATCTCGGAAAGCTTTATGTCAATACCAAAATTTGAAAATGGCATTGCCATTATAGCACACCAATTTTTTCCATCTCTTTTACACATAAAATAGGAAAAAAAAAAAAAAAAAGAGGTTTCCAATTCTTTGCATCATTGTTGTTTAAACGGGGTCTAGAAGCCAATCCTAGAAAGATTTCAAATATTGGTATGTATTAATTATGTAATTTGTTAAACAGAATTGCAATATTCATATTTGGCTTTGGCTTTGGTTTAGTTCTTTTTTTTTTTTTTTTGCTTGAGTATGGAAATGGGTTTTGGAATCAATCTTAATGTGGTCATAATTCTCTCTTTTTGCAAAGTTTGTTGTCCCAATGGGATGTCACCATTCTGCGCTCTCCTCTATATTCTGCATTTCTTTTGAGATATACCAGGTGGGACCTCTTCCATATCTTAGAATCTCTCCCTCTCAAAACTTTTTCTTTCTCTTTTCGCTTTCCAATTTCGAGACATATTTATAATTAAATAAATAACTAAGGAGCTAAAAAAATTCATCAGGTGGGCGTGCCGGAGTGGTTATCGGGCATGACTAGAAATCATGTGGGCTCTGCCCGCGCAGGTTCGAATCCTGCCGCTCACGATTTTATTTTATCATGTCTCATTTTATTTTGCAAGCAAGTTGAAGCTATTTTGTTTTTAGTATTTTTGTTTATGTGTTTTCACCTTCTTCTTTTTCGTTTATTTGCTTTTTTTTTTTTTTTTGAAATTGAAAAAGAAAAGGATGATGAAGTATGGTAATTGGTAAGGCATCCAAAGATTCCAAAATGGTAAACCAAATCATAGTCCTATATTGCAGGTAAGTAATACTTTCATAGCAAAAGGCAAAGTTACCCATTTTTAGAACAAAAAGAAGAATGGCTCAAACCAGAAGAAAAAAGATCAACAAAATAGCTAGGCATCTCAAACGCTATCATTTTTTTTTCCCTTTTGCCCTCCCTTCTTTTTTTTCATGAATAGAAACAAATCATTCCAAAACTATTTCACTTCATATCCTATCCATTGACACTTTTCACTTTATGTCTTACCTTGACAGTGTTTTTCCAATACAAATAATTTTCCTGCTTTTACCCCTTGCCATATCTCCTTTTTTACCTTCTTATCATTCCTACATCCTAAGTCCAAAGTGTAAAAGAAAAAAAAAAAGGTCCACTATCTCAAAAACTCATTATGGCAATGTCAAAACAAGTGACTGTTTTAATCTTCCATGTATACAAATTAAGACCCACTTATCTTTTTTCCATTACTATTAGTATATATGCTTCAAGAATAGCTAGAAATTTAAGGTAGGAAATATTTGGGGTAGTTGGATAATGGGCAAAATAGAAAGTGTAATTTCTAATTTCATTTTATGTTTAAAATAAGGTGTAGTGGTAGTTAAAGGCACTTGTCAAGCTAACCCAATGAGCAGTATAATAGGACATTTTGATTGGTTTCCTTTGTTTGTAGTTGAAATTTTACTTTTATGATGTTTAATTAAGGTTTGCTTATCCTAATCAAGGCTCATAAACTTTTCAAGTTTGCTTGATAGAAGATTTGTATATGCTAACTAAAAAGTTTGATCTTTATTAGATGCACATAAAAACAAATTATATATCGGAAAATGATAAATAAACAAATGTGCGACAAGAAAGCCCAAAACCCATCTTGTTTTGGGTCACCTTCCATTAGCTTTTTGCCTAATTATTTGTTCAGAAAAATCCACACATTTCTCATGGCTTGACAGATTAAGTATGACAGACCTGTTCAATGTTTTTGCATGAAGATATTTTGGCAAATATATATATATAAAAAAAAAAAAAAAAAAAAAAANAAAAAACCCTACCAGAAAGCAGAGATTCATTCTAAAACTTTTCCCAAAAGCATGGCCTGCATTTCCTGGCCAATGCCAAAAATATAACCACTTTTTACCACACATATAATATTCACAGAGCCATTTCAAGGTAATATAAGATTTGAATTGCAGAGAAAGATGATCATTGATGATCAGCAAGAGAGTTGGTTCATGAGACAGTGACACGTCAATAACATGTAGCAGTTTTGGGTTGGTCATATGTGCCTTTAAAGTTTAATAATTTCTTCAGCATGAAATAATGGTTTTGTTTTGTTTTTAACCTCCAAAAAGATACCGACCCAAATATTAATTCTTCCCAAAAAGAAAAAAAAAAAANCAGCAAAAGAGTTGGTTCATGAGACAGTGACACGTCAATAACATGTAGCAGTTTTGGGTTGGTCACATTTGCCTTTAAAGTTTAATAATTTCTTCAGCATGAAATAATGGTTTTGTTTTGTTTTTAACCTCCAAAAAGATACCGACCCAAACATTAATTCTTCCCAAAAAAAAAAAAAAAAAATACCGACTCTGCTAACCTCTCAAAACAATATCTGTGACGACTCTGAGCCCTTGTATTTAAACACTGTCCAAAATGCAAACCCATCAACATAAAATTCATAAAACAAATTTATATAGAGAAGTGCACTTTAGCCGAATGATCAAATGAGAGAGCTTCTCAAGTAGACAAACCAAATATTCCACTATATATTCCATCTTCAACCCAAAAACTAGTTTCGCATGGCACACTGGTTTATGTACATATACAATTCAATGTTCTTATAACTCTGTCTCTCTGTTTTATATATATAAAGAGTGTATTTTGAAAAAAGGTAATATTTTCTTTCTTTACTTTCTGACATTTATTTTTTACTCCTTTTAAGTCTCTTTTTGCTTTATTATTTTTTTTTTCCAGATATATATATCCCTTCATTTCCTCTAGCAAAGGCAAAGCAAGTTGTGATTTTTTGTTTTCTAGCGGTCCCTGAAGAATTTGATTGAGATGGGTGGAGGGTCACATAAAGTAGAGGACTCCTCAACCAAAAAGACCCAAACCAGTAGTTTCTCTGCTGCTGCTTCAGCTATGGAGTTGCCAAATAATGGCGGTGAAAATAAAATGAACTCTCACTGTGTAGACATAGCTATGGAGGTTCACAAGGTTGTTCCTCCACCACATAGAAGCTCTTTGCAGAAACTGAAAAGCAGATTCAAAGAAACTCTCTTCCCTGATGACCCTTTGCGCCAATTCAAAGGACAATCTTCCAGGAAGAAATGGATTCTTGGTTTTCAATATATTTTTCCTATATTTCAATGGGGTCCTAATTACACTCTCAAACTCTTCAAATCTGACATTGTTTCTGGCCTCACCATTGCCAGTTTAGCCATCCCACAGGTCTTATATATATGTTATAAACTTTCTGTGTGATTGGAAATGATATATTTTGATATGGGTTTGATTAAAAATTTGTTCTTTTTATTTGTTTTTTTCAGGGAATAAGTTACGCTAAGCTTGCAAATTTACCTCCCATTGTGGGTCTCTGTGAGTAATTCTGTTTTTTTTTTTTGGAACTTAACAAATACTGTTTGATTGGAATTGAAATTGGATTTTGTTTTTATTATGGATTATTTTTTAAATTGTAGATTCTAGCTTTGTGCCTCCATTAGTGTATGCTGTTCTTGGAAGTTCCAGAGACCTTGCAGTAGGACCTGTTTCTATTGCTTCTCTTATACTTGGATCAATGCTTAACCAAGAAGTATCACCCACAAAAGACCCTCTTCTTTTTCTTCAATTGGCTTTTACAGCAACTTTTTTTGCTGGTTTTATTCAAGCTTCTCTTGGATTGTTGAGGTTTTCCTTCTTTCTTGAACAGTTTCTCTTGGATTTTCCTTCATTTTCTTTCTTTCTTTCTTTTTTCCTACTATTTTCAAATACCAAGAAGAAGAGAAAGTTGACGTATTTATTATTATTATTTTTTTCCTTTGGCATTAATGTTTTTTGCAGGCTTGGATTTATAATTGATTTTCTTTCAAAGGCTACACTTGTTGGTTTTATGGCTGGAGCAGCAATAATAGTGTCTCTGCAACAGCTTAAAAGCCTCCTTGGAATCACCCACTTCACTAAAAAAATGGGTTTGATTCCTGTTTTAACCTCTGTTTTTCACACAAGAAAGGAGGTAATTAAAATGATTATTCTACTGGTTTTAATTTTCATTACACAGATTATTATTAGTATTATTATTATTATTATTATTATTATTATTATTATTATTATTATTATTATTATTATTTACTTTTCTTTAATCTTCAAAAATTGAAAAAAAGAAAAAACTTTCTTATGACATTTTTTTTTTGTTTCCTTCTTGCTGCAGTGGTCATGGCAAACTATTCTAATGGGCTTCTTCTTCCTTGTGTTGCTCCTACTAGCCAGACACCTAGTATGTTTCTCTCTCTCTCTCTCCAATTATTATTTATTAATTTTTTCTTTTATTCCACAAATTAGAAAAAACAAAAAGTTTAACTTACTTTAAACTTGCTCTTCTACCTAAGAAGTAAGAAATTAAAAACAAAACCACCTGCCGTGTATGTAGAATTTACATGTGCAATTTTAGTAATCAGTAATCCATTAGATATTAAATTGGACGGTTATGATTGTTACATTCACTAATTGAGGATAAAATTGGGCTCCAAAGTCCAAAGTTGTAATCAAAGCAGTATCAATCTATCTATTAGATTTGTCCCAAAGGCATAATTTATAAGAAAAAAAATTATATCAGACAAAATGTATAGTTTAAAGTGCTTTTTATCACATCATTAGTGTTATTGAGCACTTTACCAAATAGGAAAAAAAAAAAAAAGTTCTATGTTTAATTTTTTTTTTGTTAAAACACAAGGCATCGAATTGGGTGATTAGATTTTCTTATGGCATGATTTTGGCTATATATGATTTGCATGCATAACATGCGTATTTAATATGATTTGAATCTCTCACTAAAAACAATAGCATTGAATTATGGTTTGATAATACTAAAAACTTTTATTCAATTTTTTTTAATAAAGAAATATTAAATTGATTGGGTTTAAACTTCAATGATCTTATTAATTAAAAAAAGACGGAGAAAAAAGAATTCAATTATCTCTACCATGCATACAATGGAAAATCGTATGGTGGAGAACTTGAGATTATGCCACCTTTGCCTATATGTGATGGCCAACAAAATTGGACGTTGGTCAAACTTAACATTGCGTTGTGTGCTTGTCATAAAACTCATCAAATTTGACAAATTTGAGAGGTGGTGATGTATATAAAAAATTATTTTTCTTTATTTTAAAAAAATAATAAATTATTATTCTTAATTTAAAAAATATATATATATTTTTCCTCGTAATATTTTTAAAATAATTATTATATATTTTGATACTTTTAAATTTCAAAATATTTTTAAAAATATATAAATTGCTTGGTACAGTATAAAATTATCAAAAATACATTTTAAAATCATAGATTTGATCAAACGTGGATGAAATTTCTCATCCTATTTAATTTAGAATATACTATAATCCATAAAGCTTACAAATTTTTTGAACAGAAATATATAAATTACATTAAAAAAATTACTAATCAATATTTGGATTGATTTGATGATATATACAGAGCATGAGAAAACCGAAGTTGTTCTGGGTCTCAGCTGGAGCTCCTCTTGTATGTGTGATCCTTTCAACTGTCTTCGTTTTCACATTTAAAGCACAACGCCATGGAATTAGTATTGTAAGTCTTGAATTTTTTGGGGGTCATAATTTGAAAGAATACATTTAGAATTTTGTATGCATAATTAATTTTGTTTGTGTTTGGCAGATAGGAAAATTACAAGAAGGATTAAATCCACCTTCATGGAATATGTTGCATTTCCGTGGTAGCCACCTCGGGCTTGCAATTAAGACGGGTCTTGTCACCGGCATCATTTCCCTCACTGTAATTCCTCTCTTCTCTTTTCACTATATTTTAAACATGGTTTAGTTTTTGGGTAATTAGGTAATAATAAGTCAATTTTTTTTTCTTTTAAATTTAAGAAAAAGAATACCACAAATGTTTCATTATGTTTAGAAAAATCTAAATAAATATTAAAAAAATAAAAAAGTCAACAATTAATTAGGATCATAAAAATTTAATTTGTTCAAGTATCAATAATTTAAAAGAGACAAAAAAAACTTGGTTATAAGTATTTAAAATTTGTTTTTGATGATTTTCTAATTAAATCTTGGTGATGTTTCAAAATTCTATTTTAGTTTTTATTGTTGATTTTTTTTTAGTTTTTGTGGAAATATAAAAGGAAATTAACTTGATTATATTTTAAGGAATCCCAATTCAGCCTTGGTTAATTTCATCAAAATAAGAATGAATTCACAAGTGCTGCATTCTAACCTGACAATTAAGACTTTTTATTTTTATTTTTATAATTAGTTTATTCCCATTTATTTTATTAAACATCCTAACAATGTATTTACATTGCTTCTGAAACAGGAAGGAATTGCAGTGGGAAGGACATTTGCTTCTTTGAAGGACTACAGAGTGGATGGGAACAAGGAGATGATAGCCATTGGGCTAATGAACATTGTTGGCTCTTCAACTTCATGCTATGTTACTACAGGTAATTTAATTTCCACATTCACTGCTGTAAAATCACCGTTAATTTCAAAAGTTATAGCTAGTATAAAACATGTCAAATACAACAACACTTCAACACAAATGTACAAATTCAAATGGAGACATCAAAGATCAAACACGATATATATCAATCAGCGAAGCTATGATACTATATTAAATCACTGTTAATTCTAGAAGCTATAGCTAAGTAAAGAACGGATCTAACAATGTATATCAAACGTACTTTATTCGAATAATTATTTTTCTTTATACACAAATAAGCAGAGCATTTATTTTGTTAAGCAAACTTTTGATGTTTTTATAGGTGCATTTTCGAGGTCTGCTGTGAACCACAATGCAGGAGCCAAGACAGCAGTGTCTAATATAGTAATGTCAGTGACAGTCATGGTGACTCTCCTCTTCCTCATGCCACTCTTCCAATACACCCCCAACGTCGTGTTGGGAGCGATCATCGTCACCGCTGTCGTCGGCCTTATTGATGTTCCTGCTGCTTTAAACATTTGGAAGATTGACAAATTCGATTTCATTGTCATGCTTTGTGCCTTTTTGGGTGTTATTTTTATCTCTGTCCAAGGAGGCTTGGCCATTGCGGTAAATTACACAATGAACCCCCTTTGTTTGTTTGGAAAGCTTATGCAATTTTAATATGCTTGTTATAGTTCTAAGTATAGTTAAAGCTATAAAAAAAATTTGGTTTAATTAATCAGGTTGGGATTTCCATTTTCAAGATCTTACTGCAAATTACTAGGCCAAGGACAGTGGTTTTGGGAAGTATACCAGGGACTGATATATATAGAGATGTACACCACTACAAGGAAGCAATGACAGTCCCTGGTTTCCTTGTTTTAAGCATTGAAGCGCCTATCAATTTCGCCAATAGCATGTATCTCAATGAAAGGGTTTTGAGATGGATTGAAGAATTGGAGGCTAAAGATGATATGAAAAAGCATTTGAGCATTCAATATGTGATTCTAGAAATGTCAGGTAACATAATTCACTGTTTGATTGTTCATGTTAAAGTATATATTTTAATTGCAGTCCACATATTATAAATTTGTACCTTATGAAAAACGGAAATGCTAAATTGTAGTTTTATAACTGAATATTCAATTTCGTATATAATTAGGAACTAACTAAAATAATTTATTTTAATCTATTCAGCTGTGAGTGCCATAGACACAACTGGAGTCTCTCTTTTCAAAGACTTAAAGAAAACAATTGAAAAGAAGGGAATGGAGGTAAGTAATAGGACTTGTTTTTTTTTTTCAAGATGTTTAAAATTTTCAAAATTTTCTTACGATCTAAGAAATTTTTTCCATTGATAAATTCAATTTGGCATTTTTTTCAACTCTTTTTTTTTTTGCAGCTTGTGTTGGTAAATCCTCTTAGAGAAGTTATGGAAAAATTACAAAAGGCAGAGGAAACCAGTGATATGATGAAATTAGAAAAGCTTTATTTGACTGTGGGAGAGGCTGTAGCTTTGCTGTCTTCATCAATGAAGGGTCAATCATCAACTACTACAGCCTATGGGGAAGCAACACAAAGGGATGAGAACCAGTGCTAAAAGAAAACTTGTTTGAAAAATATAACAAAAATAAATAAAAAGGAATATGTTAATGGGATATAACATCATGCTTTCTAATTACTATACAACATCTTTGGTGCCATGAGTCTTTGTAAAAAAATATAAAGGTTGTTGTTTGGGTATAGAATAGTCGTTGTAATCAGTTACAGTTTGTGAAAATTAATGTAATTTCGAGTTTTATATATAAAGATGGATCTTTTTTTGCAGAAAGTAATTAAAGCAATTAAAAAACAAATTAACATTAATGCTTTCTTTTGCTAAAATTCCAGGATAGAAATGCTCACCATGATTAAATTCTTGTGGAATTATCTGAACAGTGTACTTAACATATATGTTGATAATTTTGTCAGCTTTGATTCTAATTAAATTTATATCGGCATTTCTATACCCAAAAAAAAAAAAACAGTGGACTGACACTGATTTATAATAAATTTGTCAAAATCAAATTTGACTCTTCCATCTCAATATCGAAAAAGAAAACAAAAATCTAGTTTGATGATTTAGAATTATATTTACCATTACACTTTACTTCCAATTACAAATTTTTGATTATATTATTGTTGATGTAAAGTACAACAATCAGTCGTCTCAAATATGCGAGCTTGCCATTTCGAACCCTAAAAATTGCAAAACAAGTATACTAAATCACTCCTCAAATTAGTGCAGCCTTATGTCCAAATAAACTCGTCTTTACCAAATATACAGATCCATATATTTTAGACCCTTCCAAATCACTTGGTTCAATCATCCAATTAATTCCAATTAGTCAAAAATTTAGCTTCCGTAAATAATAGACAAATTTCCAATTCAAACAAACATCATCCTTCCTTGCAAAAATTCCATTCCATGGATGCCATACCATCTAAATTTGGTAATCAAATCAAAAATAATAAACCTTCATGCTTGACCCGACTCTTCTTTCCAAATTTTATAATTGCACAAACTCAAGTTTATACCATATATATATAAATATATGTATAATCCCTCGAATAAACCTAGCCGGCAGCTCCACTTTTCCTTGGTATGTAGTTTCCACTGTATGTCATTTGTTCTTCTAACAATTATGTCATAACTTCAGTAACTCAAAATCTTTGATTTTTATTTAAGTGATCTCCAAGTTGTCAAAACAAATTTCAACCTTGCGCTTAACGTGCTGCACACATCTCATGGTAAGTGAACAAAAAATCTTCCATTGTTATACTCCTGCATGTATATATATCCATATATTTCTTGTGGACCAATCTCTTTCCCCTGCTATGTTTTCCCTTTTTATTTTATTTTATTTCTTTTCTATTCAACAAATCCACATTAAACTTAGGTATCCGAGCAAAATCCTTCCCTATGCTATCCCACAACAACGCAGACGACAGCGCCAGATATCATGCAACGTTGCCAAGGAGTTTCCGGTGATCCGGAGTAGCAGACCGTAACGCCGATTGGCGGCGTTGTTGGGTGCACTGCGAGTCGGCATGGGTTTGCAGCGGCAAGCATTGATTCGCAGTGGCGCAGTTGGGTTCAGAAACGGAGCGGTTGGGTTTGTGGCGGCTTGGACTGGGAGCAGGATCTGGCCACTTACCACCGAAGAAGACTGATTTTTCTTGCGGAGAAAAACTTCAGAAATTCATCGCTGCATACTGAGGCACCGAACAAAAGGAAGATGGTGGGCGTGTGGGGACTGGGCTCGGACTTGGATTGCTGGACCTGGATTGGACCTGCGGCATTGGGCTTAAGCTGGGCGCTGGATATGCGGACCAGAGCAGCTGGACCTGAGCTCGGATAGAAGGGTGCTGGGCTTGGGCGTGTCAGATGCGGGCTGGCTAGATCGTGGGCAGCTTGGACGCGGATCAGGCTTCTTGGACTCGCTGGAGCGCTGGGCTGGAGCTGCTAGGCTGGACACGGGCTGGAGCTGGACTAGGATGCACGCAGGCTGGACTTGCTGAGCTGCGCTTGCTGGCGATGGAGAGGGCTGGTTGGATCGCGCAAGCGGTCTGCACTAAAGAGCTGGGCTTGCACGCAAACCGGGCTGCTGGGATGAAGAGGGCCGGACTTGGATGGACGCAGAGCGGGCTTGCTGGCACGGATTGGGCGTGGAGCGCGCTAGTGGATTGAACTCGGACGCGCGGCCCTGATGCAGAAGATGCGGCTGGACTTGTGTTAGACCCTTGAGCCCATGGCTCGGCCAAGGCATGGTTGGTCTTGCACCATGCCGAGGCGAGATGGGGTCGTGCCTGTGATGGGCATAGTCTCGATGACAAGCAAGGCAAGTGGCTGCATTGGTGGGGTGCAGCAAGGCATGGCATGGGCGGCTTGCCCAGCGTGCCTAGGAGATGTTCAGCGTGGCTGGAGGTGGCAGCCATGGTGCAGCCATGTGCTGCGAGGCAAGCAGCAACATGGGCACAATGCTGTGAGTAAGTAGCATGTTGAGCGGACTGATGTACAGGCGTGTGTGTGCGTGCAGACAGGAGCTGTGCGTGAGGCGTGTGCAAGGATGTGGCTCAACGTTGGGGCTGTGCGTGGACCAGACAGTGGGCTGGGCGTGCAGCGAGGCAATGCTTGGTGCATGCGGTCAAGGCATGCAAGCATGCAGTGAGGCTGCGTTGAGTGGAGCAGCATGACATATGTGTGTGGGTAGGCGCACATATGTGAGGGGCAGCAAGGCTGGCCGTGGTACAGCATGGGCTGGTGACCAGTGTGCCTTAGACAAGCAAGTGTGCGTGCAGCCAGTGGCAAGGCCGAGTGCAACATGCAGCGTGGGCTTGGCATCATGCAGTGTGGGCAAGGCAGTGTGCAGCCTGGGCAGATGGTGTGCAGCAGAGGCAGCACCCATGCAGGAAGGCAGCCATGCAGCATGCGGAGCTGTGCAGCAGTGAGGCAGCACAAGGCAGCATGCATGCAGGCAGCCAGGCACATAGGCGTGCAGACAGGCAGCATGCAGGCACACGTTGAGCAGAGCTGTGCAGGCAGCAGTGCACATGAACAGGGCATGTGCGAGGCAGGTGCGGAGCATGTGCGTGGATGGGCATCAGGTGGCGCGCAGGTGTGCGTGTGAGCCCAGACTTGGCGGGAATTGGCATGCACATGGGTAGGCTGACATGGCACACGCACATGTGTGGCTGGCGGTTGGCAGCAGTTACCAGCGGTTTCTGTGTGCTGGCAGGCTTTAGGCGCAGCTGGCTTGCCCAGCAGACTTGGTGGCATCCATACAGGCAGTGTGGGGGCTGTTTGGACAGATGTGGCTTGCTGGAGAGTGCCAGCAAATAACCTAGCAGTTGGGGGTTGTCCACTGCAAGGGCCATGTGGCCTTAGCTGGAGAGTGCCAGCACACCGGTGGCAGTTGGTGTGTCAACTGCCCGGTTTTAATATGTATTTGCAGTAGGCTTGAGATACCAGCCATGAGAATAGATTGTTTATTGTGTTAATGAAAAAGGTTGGCATTAGCCCGTACATGTTGGTGTTCTTGTGATTACTTTGATATATGCATGTTGAGATAATATGTGTGTGCATCCATTCTTGTCGACTTGCTGTGAGGAGAAAAGCAGTGAGTGTTTGTGTGCATTTGACAATCTGTAGAGTGGGCAGATTGTGTGCGTGACAGGTTGGGTGATTCTAGTGCAAAGGAACTCAATCTTGTGTTGAAGACTGACTAAGGTAGAGTGCCTTAGGCTGCATAGGAGCGAAAAATTAACCTCGGATTTTGCCCCTGTGACAACTTGGCAGGTGGAGATGGGCTAACGCTGGATAAGATTTTGCAAGATTTTTTTTGAGCCACATTTAATTTTTTTTTACAGGTGCCTAAGAGTTTAATTTACCCAATCAAAGATTTTGCTAATGGTACAGTTTTAGGATTTGGCTTGTTTTTCCTCAACTCCAC
>QANX01001312.1:0-22187 GCA_003254975.1 Ochetophila trinervis
CACTTGCGTCGCCAATTTGATGAAGATACTGCGACACTTTCGTTGCGAATGTATAACCGTTAACAGCGACGCTGAGTGTCGCCTTAATCCTTATTTTACGGCGACGCACTTTAGACGTCGCCAATGTTTTTTTACTTTCGGCGACTCCCCTTTCCGCAACACATGAATTTACGTCGCCGTTTACAACTAGCGACGCTAGTTTTGCGTCGCCTATTAGGGTTTTTGGCGTAGTGGTTTTTGTTTCCATGTTTGGATTGTACCGATTACATTCTCTTTGTATCTTTCTTTTAAATATATTTTCCAGTTTGTTCATGGTGGTTTCAATGGTTCCAATTTAGTTGGTATTTATGTGCCTCTGCTTCTTTTTGGTGACCCTTTATTATTATTATTATTATTATTATTATTATTATTATTATTATTATTATTACTATTATTGATGTCTTGGTGCTGCTTCTGTTGTTTGTTGTTGATGGAATTTAACCACGTAAATTGCAACAGTGACTCATTCAGTCACTACTCATGTAAGAAATGGTGAATATGTGGCAACTAGGTTAATAAGGAGGCACATTAAGAAGGCCTCAAGCTTTGCCAATTTTTCTTGATTGCTCATGTGATTTTTGCTAAAGGTAATAAGCCTTGGAAAGTTGATGATTTGCTTCACAAGCTTAATGTTATTTGTAAGCTAAATTAAGGAGTTAAATTCACTATCCCGCTTCAATGAGAACATTGGAGTCACATATGTTACTGACGAAATTTAACCCTCGAATACCGCTTTTTGTTGTCAACTAACAAGTTTTCTTGATTTGATGTTGCCCACTATTTGATTTTGCGATTTAGGAATTTTTGTTTTTTGTGTTTTATGATTTTACTAAGTTTCACGGAGGGGTTTTCTTTATGCCAAATTTCAATCGAATTTGCCATAAAATGGGAAAGAATAGGTGGTGGGTGGTGTTTAGAAAATACCCCTGCGATTATGGATCACGTGCAAGACATGTGACAATTAAAAGGCAAACATTCACGGAGTTGGGGGTCTAGGATACTGTTGCCAACGTCTGTGAAGATCAGGGGTGTAGGTGCTGAATATGAAGATCAGATCATGATGCAATTTGCAAATCTCAACAAAGTTTATAGGGTAATGGTGTCAAAAACCCAAACACACACACACACATATATATTAGTCAGTCTCACATTAGGTTGATTTAATAGTTTTAAATTCAAATCTTTATTTATTAGCCCTTTATCATATCAAGGATTAGGATTTAGAAATTAATTAGTGGTCAAATATAGGTTTAGTGACATACTAAAACCTTATCAACCATAAATGTATTTTTAAATTTCAGCAAGAAAAGTTCTCATGATAAAACTATCAGGTCGACGTAATGTGAACCTAATCGTGTGTATAAATGCATATATATATATATATATATATGTCAAATATGGGTTTAGTGTCATACTAAAACTTTATCGAAACCTGTTGAAACATAAATGCATTTTTAAATTTCAGCCCTTAAGCGACAGACTAAAAAAGAAAAGTCATCATGAAAAAGACATCAAGTCAATTGATGTGAACCTAATCGTGCGTGTATATTTGTGTGTGTGTGTCTATATGCTGTCCTTTATAGTGTAGATATCTACATTATTTTAAAATACGGATCATTATAACAATTTATTATCAGCCACAACTTTGTCACTAAAATATATCACTAGCAACGAAGTAGTCACTAATAATAAATTATTAGTGGCGATCTACATTTTAAAATAATACAAATATCGAGACTATAAATTTTTCGTATATATATATATAAACATGNTCTATACTTGTAGATTTTTGGTTATTCAAAAAACGAGAGAGTATGTTAAATAAATTTTGTAGTTCTTAAATTACTCAATCGGGGAGATATTAATCCCAAAAAAACATAAAATAAAATAAAAATAAAATTATGTAGAAAAGTAGAAAATAGTAAAACATTAATAATTGTTTAAGGTGTGAATACAGCTTTTATGCCATGCTTATCAAGTATCAATTTGTGCTGCCTGGTACTGCCTACACTTATATTCTTTGCCCTCTAATTTTTGCAATGTCTTAATTAAATTTATGAACCAATTAAATTTTTTTGAGATATACATATATGTATAGTAATAACATAAAATGATATTCGATTATAGAAAGTATAGATTTTATAAATTTTGGAACTAGAATTGTATATAAATTTAATTTAGGTATATTTAATATTATTAGAATAATAAAAGTTTTAGGTATAAAAATTAATTTGATTAATAATTATTTTGACCTAAGGTACACTCCTCCAATACTGAAGATCAACGATATGCATGGTTGCAAAAATTGAAATTTCCAGCTAAATTTCACCAAATTTCTTTTTTTGGCAAGGGTGGATAGGCTATTTATGTTCCAAAAAAAAAGTGAAATTTCTATCAAAATTTCCATATCAATTGCTTCACAATCTAGTTAAAATTTTTATAATTTTCATATAAATTTTTTTGTATCCATTGAAATTTCCATAAATATTTTGGGATTAACCATTAATTTTTTAATAAATTTTTAAAAATATAATGGATTTTTATAAAATATTAGAGATTTTTTTTTATCAAATTATAATTATTTTTTGATGATATATTTTTACTAATGTTGTATTATTAGGTTAATTGAAATTTGAAAACAATTAAAAAAATAAAATAATATAAAATAATTATCATAGTTTGAAAACAAAAGAAGAGTAGTCATAATTTAAAGTAAAAATAAATAAATAAAAAATTATTCTTCATCCATTTGCCACAAGCTTTCAAGTAGTTAAAAAAACTTACTTTATTAGAACTCACTTCACTCTTTCTATGAATTTTTCTAAGAAATTGAATAACCTGATCATATATGATATAACTTGAACCTTTGGATTTTGGTAGTGGGATTCCAAATATCATGAGAATAAATCGACAAAAAAGAGTAAAAATAAAACTAAAAAAAGGTAAAGAAAAGAAAAAAGGAAAAGGAAAAAAAGATAGAAAGAGATAATAATCAAAAGGAAAACTTGAAATAAAATAAAATAAACTATTTGAAAAAAAATGAATGCAGTGCACATACAAGAGATAATATGTGAATTTGGTTTAAAACAAAAAAAAAATGTGAATTTGGTTAAGTAGTTATGTAATTATATTATAATAGTACTTTGTTATTGTTAACGAATATTATATGTCTTTTGATTATGAAAGATATGATTTTACATTTAATATTTTTATAATTTTTATAATTAAATTGATAAAGTATTTAATAAATAAAAATATCCTAAAATTTAATTAAACATTGTCATACTTTTTTATAAATTTTTGTAATTTGTTTTCAATTTTTATCGATACTTCCACTGATATTTTTTTTTCTTATTTTTGAATTTCGATAGCAATATTTTCATCCTTGATGACATGTATTCTCTTTAGTTATGATTAAATATAGTTTATTAAATTCTTTAAGAAAAAAAAAACTTCTACCTGCAATCTCCTTTTACTCATAAAAAAATAGTTTTGAATGTGAATATAGTCTAATCAATAATAACAATAATAATAATAATAATAATTTATTATTATTATTATTATTATTATTGTTATTATTATTATTGTTGTTGTAATCAAAGTTTAAGACATTTGCTTTATAAAAAAAAAAAAAAAAAAAGTTTTGGCCATTTGGTCATGGTTTAGGGACATTGATTTAAAGATTAATATTAATCTTACATTAACTTTTGTATTGGTAGCTCCTGAAAGTGCTAACCAAGATAATATTTAAACCTATATATATCATACTAGGACACATGACAATTTTATAGTTCACCAAGCTATAAAATTTAAACGAAGATAATACTTTTGTATTGGTCGCCAAGCCTTTTTCTTTAATGAAAAAAAATTCATTAAAAAGCACAAAAGGGGCCCCAAAGGAGGAGACTACAGAAGAGGGTCAAACAGAGCCCTCAGAAGAAAAGGCATAAAATAAAGCAGGAAATAAAGTTTTTAAAAGGGGGAAAACAATAAACAAGAGTAGTTGTTTCTAAGAGCAAAACGAGCAAGGCAATCAACATTAAGATTATAGGAATGAGGTATCCAAGTAAAATTCCAGTCTGAGAAGAGAGTTCAGGGAGTTGACCGTATCATTGAAGTGGAGAAACTTATTAGAATTAATCTGATCAACAAGGAGTTTTGTATCGCTGCACCAGTCAATTTTGTCCCATCCTTGCTGGCTTATTAGGTCCACTACCCACAGCAAAGCTTCTACCTCAGCATCAGCTGCCAAAGAAGCGGACCCCAATTTGCAGGGCACCAAAAGCAAAAGCAGATCTCCTCCACTGCTTCTAACAACAAGTGCCAAAGCACTTTTGCCATTTTTCACAGAAGCATCCACTATAACTAGAGTACAACTTGATCGGGGGATCTGCCAAATAAATCTCTCTGTCGAAGAGGAGTTTTCCTTTAGGTCCAAGCAGAACAACTTTTGGTATTCATCCATTAAGTTTTCCAAATCAATCACCACACGGGCTACATTCATAATTCCTTCAAAGAGGAATTTATTTCTCATTTTCCAAATGAGGTAACAATAGCAGGAGATAATCAAGGCTAATAAAGTGTTATCAGATGGGGGATTGAGATTCCGTTTGTGTGAGTAGAGAACAACCAGATCTTTAATATTTGAGCAGTTAAGGCGATCAACCCGGATACTCCATTTACTAGCAAAAGCCACTGATTTAGAAATAGGATATTCCAAGTAAATATGAAATGTTGTTTCAAAGCCTTCCCCACACATAGGGCAACAAGTATCAAGACCTCCAATCTTTGAATTAATGGCCACTCTTGTTGGGAGCACACCAGAAGCTATCCTCCTTAAGAAGAGTTTGAGTCTTTCATGGATAGGTGCTGACCAAAGGTGCTTCCACATCAAGCTAGGTGTATCTGTTGAGTTGTGATCAGCAAGAAGTTTGTAGCATCCTTTAACCGAAAAGGCACCATTTTCTGCTTCTGTCCATATTAGGTCATCAGGTAGGTCACTATCTGTAAGGGATATTTTAAGAATGACCTATACATCTTCTTCTCCAAAAACTGCTTGGAGAGTGTCCAAGTCCCAATTCAAAGTATTGGGACAAATTAAGTCTGAAATTCACCTAATATGAGCACAGTGGGCTCCTTCTTTGGGAGTTGGGGTTTTATTAGAAAGCCAAGGGACCCATGGATCAGTCCAAATATTGACCAACCAGCCAGTACCAATTTTAAAACAGGAACCGGTCTTTAAAACATCCTTAGTGGACAGGATGCTTCTCCAAATGAAAGAGTCACTAATTTTTTTCTTGCATTCAAAAAATGACTTACCCTTTAGGTATTTTGAGCTAAGAAGATTAACCTACATGCAGTCCTCACTTTTTGCGATTTTCCATCCCAATTTGGCAAGCAAAGCTAAGTTGATATCAGAAAATTTTTTGAACCCCAGTCCACCTGCCTCTCTCGACCTGCAAAGGTTATTTCAAGACTTCCAAGCAATGAAATGCTTTTGGGCAGCTTTGACTCCCCACCAAAAACGTCAAGATATAGCATCAAGTTTGGAGCATCAAGTCGCCAAGCCTTTTAAGTTATAGACTATTTTGACCTAATAATATTTTGATACTATTGATAACGGCCCATCAAACTATTAAATTTTTTTTTCAAAAATATTAGATAAATTATTTATGAGATTTTGAATCCACCTATGTTAGACAAATTATTTTTAGGATTCTGAATCCACTTATATATCATATTAAAACATAATGTGTGACTAATATATGAGCCTTTAAACATTAGATTATCACAAACGGAGCTCTACATGTGTAGCCTACAAAAAATTAAAATAAATAAAATAAAATATCTAAGAATGTCACTTCGAACTTTGCCAAAGATGAATTCTTGCCCTCGTTTTCACTTTATCATTTTACCTACGCTCTCAAGTCTCACCTACTCAATAGTTAAACTTTCCAAACATAGCAAATGAAGATTAATAACAATAACAGTTATATATATTTTAATAATTATTCATTTAAAAAAAAATCCATATTTAGTCAAGAAAAGTTGAGTTTTTTGTATTAAACGAATTATGATAATGAATATGAGTAAGTTCGAATCATTGCCATATTAGTTTAAAAGTATGTGCAACTTTTAATTTGTTGCGAATCCACAAACTGAATTTGAGTTTTCATTCCACGTCTAAAATAAATAAATAATTTTTTTTCAATATTTAGTTAAAATATTATCAACGTTTATAACAAAAATTAAAATTAGATACCCATAAAAAATTCTTAAATATTACTTTCTTTCTTTTTTTTTTCTTTTTTTTCTATTAAATATAATTTACTTAGGCTCTTTTTGGTTACAAATTCAGTTTTTATTTTTTTATTTTTTATTTGTTTATAATTTTTTGTTTTTGTTTTTTTTATGAAAAACAAAAATAAATATTTATTTGGTAATCATTTCTGTTTTTTTTTTTTACTTAATTTTTTGTGTTTCTTTAAAAATTGTACAAATGAAATTTATACAAATCTACATTCAATTAATGTAGGACACTGAATTTTAGCTATCTAGAAATCTCGAGTTCTAGCATCACGGTCCTAGGTCTTAGGTCATGGCTCCGCCTTACGGTCTCGTGTCATGGCCCTATTCGGGAAAATTCAGATTTTGGCCCTATCCAAATAGTTCGAAGTTCATACCTCTTCAGAGCAGTCTTGGGACGTGATCCCGTCCGAATGATCCATGGTCCTAACCCTGTTCAAGCGAATTTGAGCCTCAGCTCTGTTCGGACAGTCTGAAGCTTTTTAATTTTTAAAAGAGAATTAAAAAATGATTACCAAATACATTTTTATTCTTCGTTCTCAAAAAAAAAAAAAAAAAAAGGGTTACCTTAATTGTTATCTTTAGTTTTTAAAATAATATGTCTACCTTAATACCTCTTAAAGTTTACCGTTGTGACAAAATGCCTTCCAATCTATGAAATTGGCAGCTAAATCCTCTGTTAATTTGTAACGTATCTCCAGTACCATATTATGTTACTTTCATATATTTGTGCTGTCATATACTGTGCATGTGGATTTCCATAAGAGGTATGATAGTCATTTTCTTCATCTTTGTCTTTGCTCTCGCTGGCTATCTCCCAAAATACTCAATAAAAAAGTCTTAGTATTCATGAGAAACCTATCTTATCAGTGAATACATTGGATTATTTGAATACAATGTATATCTTTTCAGCTACCGTTATTATTATATTATATTTATGATATTATATTATGTTAGTTTTTTTTTTGGTAAGGATATTATATTTTATTAGTTGGATAATAGATAAAGGCCATGTTGAAATATGACAAAGAAAGGATACTTATAGGAACGTTGGATTCTAGTTATGTTACATTTGAACTCCAGTAACTTTACAACAAAGTAGCGACCAAACTTATATTTACTTATTTATATTTTTTTTTTCTTAGCATAACAAAAGTAATATTTTTGCAAAATGCATAGAAGCTCTTTGAACCATTAAATAATTACAAAGAACATCTAAAATTATGTAAATAATTAAATAAAACTCTATAATCTACTATGGTTTTTTATTGAACCAACCATAATCTACTATCTCCTGTGATGATGTATATTAAACCTAGAATACATTAAATGCAGAAAATGATTATCCAAATGAAATAGAATTAGTCATTCATGAGAATAAAAATATGGAAAAAGAATAGTTTACGCTTTATAAATATTTATTTCCCAAATTTTTTTAACATTTAGTAAAAATTAATTAAAAAATTAATTTTATGTATTTTTACTATATGATAATCCATCTAATTTTTATTTTTTTTAATATAAAAGCATATTTTTAAAGTTTCTCTAAATTAGATTACTTAGGAATAACAATTATGAGATTTTGTTTTAAAGGAATAGCTATTATTATATTGTTATGGAATAACCATTCTAAAATTAAAAATTCTATCAAATGTAGGAAAAACTCCTATAGAATCGTTATTATATTCTTATATCTGTTCTCCAAACCAGACGTGTCCATAATGTTTTTTGTAATTAATAAGACGGTTGTACTACTTTTTTAATAACAAGAATACTATATTCCAATCATAATAATAATAAGAACAATAATAATTTTATTAATTTCAAATGGAAAAATACAAAAAAAAAAATTTAAATTTTCAACCCCACTGTTTCAAACCCACGACCTCTCTGGTGTAGGTGGGAGTGGCAAACCAGCTGAGCTAACTTTACTTTACAGCAATAATAATAATTAAAATGAAGTGACCATGCAGGGATCTAAATTAGAACATCCCAGCTAGCCTGGCAACTCTAAAAAAATATCAGAAAGCTCCAAAATTTATTAAGTAAATGGGCATGTAACAAGAAAAGTTAAAATACAACCCTGTGAAGGGCAAAATATAACCATTTTGAAAGAAAACCCAGCCTCGTTAAAACCTAGAAGTAGAAAAGCCTCAGTGGAAAAAACTACAACCAGAAAAAAGAGTACCGGCTACAAAGTATAAAAAACAAGTACAACCAATGGCTAAGTAAATCGATAAGCATTTCTTCGTAAAAGATCAATTCGATGAGCTTGAATGCAATAATCTACAAAACCATCAACTATTTAAATAGCTTTCTTTGAAAATATATTAGCAACATAATTTCTCTCATGAAAAATATGCAAAATGCAAACTCAATAATGCTTATATAATGAAGAGAATTGAAAAATCAAGCATGAAATTTCCAAAGGATAGTAATTCCTCTACCAGTAAAAAGATTCACCACATAATTAGAATCACATTTTAGCCAAATCCAATCCCATGAAAAAGATTGACCCACCTTAAAAGCATGTAAAGTCACACCCACCTCATTCTCATAAGCAAATGCCACTCCAATAGATATAGCGAAAACTTTTTGAAAGCAACCACTGCTGTTGCAAAAAATACCACCACAACCCGGTAAACCCAGAGCACCCAATGTAGCCCCATCATTATTCACTTTGAGCCATCCCGATGAAAAAAAAGCCCAAAACATTGGAATAATTTCATGACCTTTGGGAAGGCACGTCTTCACACCCAACGATCTCAAAAGTGTGAGATCATGAACATTATTATGCACGATAACCATTTTATACCCAATAATAATAATAATCAAAAAAGAGGTAGCAAACATTCGAACATCCCAACTAGGTTGGCACCCATGTACACCAAATATATTAGAAAATGAAAAAACAAAGAGTCATACAAGTCAAAAGACAAAACAAAACCAAAATAATACAAAGAAACTAGTGGCCTCATTGAAACCTTCAAGAGTGAAAACGCGTAAGGAAAACCAAGAGAATGAAAAAGAGTACTAGACAAAAAAAAAAATAAAGAGCAAAAGAAACCACCCGACTAAATAATCTACTAAAAGAACCGAAAAACATCTACACCCTTAGATATCATCCCAATGAGCAACAAAACAATCATCCAGAAGAGTGAACCTCAAATCATCTAAAGATAAATAAATACTTTTTTTGGAAAGAATATATGTGGCCTAGTAACTCTCCCTAAAAATATTTGATACCTTAAAAATAATCTAAGAGAGAAACTGTAGGCAATTTGACCAACGAGCACGTAAACCTCACGGAATATCCATAGACCTCATGTTAATTGAACTAACAATAACAGTAGAATCACACTATAGCCATATAGAATGCCAAGCATAAAGTTTTGCCCACTCCAAAACATATAAAGCCACCTGTAGTTCAGTCTTTAACTTCGTGCAAACACCAAGAATAATGGAAAAGCAACCCTTAACAAACCCATGGACATTACATTAAATACCACCACCTTTTGCTAAACTTGGACTACCATTAATCGCACTATCAGTGTTAATTTTAATCCAATTTACAGATGGGGGCATCAAGAAACTTGAATAAGGCGAAGAGTATGCTGCAAATGAGGAGTGGCATGAAACTTCTAAAAATTTAAGAGTTCCATCACTGAATTATGCATATGATCATTTTGAAAAGAATTAACCTTTATAATATCTCTACTAACAAAAAGAAAATACCAATGAACTGGGACCAAACTACCCTTGGAAAGATCTTGATTATGTGGAAAGAAAATATTAAAACCCAATATAATAGCCATTTTTCACAAATTAGTCACCTAAGAACCCTAAGATCGTAGCATAGCCAAAGCAAAAAGCTGGAAAGGAGAGCCAGAAAGGTTAATGGCACACCCAAACTGATTTTTGATAAAGCTCCAAATTCCTTTAGCATAGGGAAATTCCATAAAGACATGATGAATGGATTCCCACTGAAGATTACAAATGTAACAACGAGAAGCCGGGGACAAACCTCATTTACAAATCAAATCATCAACTGGAACTTTGTTATGGAAAAGATGCCAAAAAAGAAAAGGTTTTGAATGAGGGATCCAAGGCTTCCAAATCTAGGAATACCAAACTAGAGGAAGATCCAGCAAAGTAAGTAAATGAGAGTGCATGGCTTTGCAAGACCCCTTTAACCGAGCATTTCTAAACAAGATGATCCAAAGATTCAAGGTTAATGATAGTATTCCTAATATGTTCAAGGCTTTTGAATGAGGGATCCAAGGCTTCCAAATCTGGGAATACCAAATGCAAGGAAGATCCAACAAAGTAAGTAAATGAGAGTACATGACTTTATAAGACCCCTTTAACCGAGCATTTCCAAACAAGATGATCCAAAGATTCAAGGTTCATGATAGTATTCCTAATAAGTTCACCAACCCACGGAAAATACTGCAAAATAACATTTGGAAGTCTCCAAGAACCATTATAAAAAAGAACATCTACAATTTGTAAATCAGGATCCCAAGTTCAATTTTGCAAATCAATCAAAAAGATCAAAGGCTTTCCAAGCCAATTATCAACCCACAAGCGTAAACTAGAATTTTTACCCACAATCTAGAAGTTGTTAGCCACAATATCATATTTAATAGTACGAAAAGTTGGCCATATAGACGAAGCTCCATAGGATAGAGGATTAGATTTGATTTATACCTATCCTTAAGATTTTGAAAACCAAAGACTGTGTTGTCAAAAACTTCCACACAAGCTTGATCAATAAAGCTTCATTAAACCGATTAAGATTTTTAATACCCAAACCACCAGAAAATTTTGAGGATAGAAACCGTAAAATTTTTCTTTTGAAGAATGGAGCCTAACAAGATGATGCTGATGATGATGATGATCAAAAGGGATCAATCAGGAAAAAAGAAGAATCAAAAGATCTTAACTACGCTGGCACCTCCCAACTCTCCAACCAAATCCAACTAAAGTTTATTAATAAAAAGGGCCCAACCATAGAAACTTTCTCATAGCTCAATTCATTTTGCTTAAAAGAGCACAAGGTCATTTATAAATAGAAAATGTATGAACAAAAGTGAAAGTAATTACTGAATGAAGAAGAGAAACTATGCTCGCAAAAGACAAAGACTTCCTATTCCATGTTCAAAATAAGTTAAAATATGATCAGAAATTGGTTGTAGAAGAGTTATGGTGGGTTTTACTTTAAAAAGAGGGACCCCTAAATATGTGATTGGAAAATATATTTTCTTCATGCCAGTTAAATCCATAAGATTCTGTTGCAGAGGAAGAGAAGTATTAGAGTTGAAGTACATATAGGTCTTTTCCTAATTAGCTTCCTTACCAAATAAGATGCTATAAGGATTAAGACCATCAACAATTCGTTTAATGTTTGGAGCTCTCCCATGATAGAAAATAGTGTATCATAAGCATATAATAAATGGGATAGAACAGTAAAAAACCACGTAGACGATTTGGCCAAATAATAACCAAAATGTATCATCTGAAAGAAATTACAGCTTAAAAAATCCTCGGCAACACAAAAGATAATAGGAGAGAGTGGATCAATTTTTCTCACACCACGAGAACATTCAAAGTAACCTGCAGAAGAACCATAAATCAAGATGATGCTGATGATGATGATGATCAAAAGGGATCAACCAGGAAAAGAAGAAGAATCAAAAGATCTTAACTACGTTGGCACCTCCCAACTCTCCAACCAAATCCAACTAAAGTTTATTAATAAAAAGTTAAAAAAGAGTTTATACATAACTAAGTCCAAAGACTCATACCAACTGGCCTCATTAAACTCCCATGCAATAAAACCCTGTAGGAAAAACCAACATGGGATAAAAGAGTGTCAGCAACTAAAAACATAATAAATAAATAAAATAAAAGACGAATCCATAAAGCATAATATAAAACACCAAAAACCCACAAAAAGAGTCATTTGAACCTAAAACTTTTGTCCCCCATAAGTCCAAAACATGAGAATGCAGACAAGACTTAGAAAAAGAAAAGCTCTAATGGTCCTTTACCACTGAAAGAGTGATCTTAAGAAGACAATCCACAACTGTATTCCTTTCTAAAAGGAAGAGAAAGAAGAAGAAAATGAAGAAGAAAAAAATGGGGAGGAAGAAGAGGAAAAAGAAGAGGAGGAAGAGGAAGAAGAATAAGAATAAAAAGAAAAAGAATAATAATAATAATAATAATAATGATGATGATGATGGTGATGATGATGATAATCAGATGACAGAAACCAAGGAATGAAAATGAGACCCGCAAACCAACCCTACAAAGATTTATTGAAAATAAGAAAAAGCCTTACAAAAAAGGAGGAAAGCAGAAGCAAATATAAAAATAAAAACAAAATAAAGAAAAACATGTGCCAAAGGGACTAACAAAACCAAAACAAAGAAACTAAAGAAATAATAAAAGCATTATTCCATAAAAGCCCTAGTAATTGGTCTGCTTCCCATGCTCTTGGGACCTCTAGAAGCTTTAGGATGATAGCCTCTTTGCCACCTATGTTTAACATGCTCCTAATGTTCACCAGCATCACCCACATCTACAATCTCATTGAGAATAACCAAAGCGAATTTTTTCTACATTGTGGGCAAAACATTAAAGTCGCCAACATAAGGCACTTAAACAGATTCAGTGAGACCAACATTGATATCAACATCAACCTTTTACATAAATTGTTGGACCAAAATATCTTCATGTCTCAAATCCGAACCACCCAGTTCAGAAGAATTTTCTAAAATTATCATGGAGTCATTAGAAATCAAACTTGCTTTATTAGTAACAACAAGCTTTATTTGCACAAAAGCCACCTTCTTACCATATCCAACAACCCCAACTTGAATAGAAACAACCCATCTAGAGTGCCACAACACTAGAACCAGGATTTTTCTTAGCAATATCATCATCAACTTCTTGATGAAAACTTTACAACAAAAGCTTGCTTTGCAGATTTCTCTTTTGTAACCTTCCTCTAAAAATTCTTCTCAATGATTCTACATGTTGAAATAACATGGCCAACACTCTGACAAGCCAAACAAAAGTAAAGGAGATTTTCATAAAATAAAGGATCCAAATACAATCCCTTTCCTAATCTAGCAAAAAACAATCCTTAATTCACTCAAAAAGATCAATATCAATAAGAATCCGAGCATAATGCTTCCAAAAATTGTATTTTGATCTATTTTCAGAGGAATGAGAACACCCATAAACAAGATCAGAAAGAACATGCAAATGCCAAATCTCCCAGGAAAGCTTATTAAACCTAACCCAAACTTAAGCATTGGTTGATTTCTATACTTTGGGATTGAAGTTTGGAACCCAAGCTTGTAATCTCAAAAAATTTAGCTTCAAGGTAAAGCACCCAAAGACCGTGTTCTAATTCTATCTTGTTCAAAATGTAACAAAACATAGTAATAACCCTTACCTAGCAAGATTAATTTCAAATTTTTCAACCTCCATAAACTATTAAGTTTAGTCTTAAGATCAAAGAAAGACCAAAGTTTCTATATGATCTTAGAACACAATGATGATGTTGATGATGATGACGACGATGACGATGAGCAATCTACAAGAGTTGCCGAACCAAGCAAGTAATTATATTTTTTTTTAAAATGTCACATAAGAGACAACAAAGTTAAAAGAACCATCCCTTAAGACATAATAGGGGATGCCCCAAAAAAAGATAGAAAAAATCACATAATAAAAAAATATAACATTTAGGGATGTTAAAAAAAAAAGCCTAAAAGCCCAAAACCTATTTAATTCTGCCCAAAAAAATCCGGTTCAAATTCAGTTAGAGCCCAATATAGCCTGAGCCTACCCAATTTCTTTTTGGATCAATGATAAAAATTGCATCATTTTAGGCTATCATTTTAGCTTAACATTTGCTATATTTTGTTAAGAAATGTATTCATTTATATTATTTTCCCTTTTGTAGGTTAAAGAAGAACTTAATTTTGCAAATTCAACAAAAACAAAGTTATTTTGGTAATTTTGACATAGTTGAAGGTCCAACTTGTAAATATTGAATTTTGTATGGAGAAACTTGAAAATGATCAACTAGAGATCTAGGGCCAAAATTAATACAAGTGGCAGAAAATATGAGACTTTTCTTATTTGGAGCTTGTTGAATTTTACACAACTAGTACTGTTTTAAAAATATTTGGAGCTACAAGATGAATTTTAAATGAATCCAGTTGCCTAAATTTTTTAACTCCTCAATGATCATCTCTGAAAAATTTTATGGCAATTGGATCATCCAATTAGTGCAATTTATTCTTTAAAGTTGAAGAAATTTATAATTGTGATAGATTTGCACTCATGTGGGAAAATTGAGTTTTGAATGCATTTTCGATGTCAGAATCGCACATATGGTATATGCTTAAAAATTAAGAAACTGGTTGACATGAATTTGTGACAAATAAAGAAAGTTTGCTTTATCTATTTGGATTACTACTTAAGCTTTGAGGACAATAATGTCATATCAATTGCCACAGAATTAATTAAGTCTACATGGAATATTGGTCAACAAATCAAATGAGAAAATAAGAGATTTATTGAAATTTATTATTTATTTATTTCCTCATTAGTTGGAGATGAAACTTACTTTACTTGTTTGAATTTGAACATCGACTGAATTGAAACATTATTCTTTACCATCTTAATCTAGAAATTTAAGCCATGCATGGTAAATTGACACCAAAACTGGCTAGCTATCAATTTCTCGATTTTTTTATAATTACTACCCTATTTACAAGTTAAAAATAAAAACTTCGAATCTATATAACTATCATAATCGGCTAGTCACCAAAAAGAATGCCCAAGTAGCTTTTTCAAGCCCTAGAAGCTCTTCGCCTCTCTTTTCTCCATCTTTACGTTTTTTACCCATAATTTCTTCTTCCCACACATCTCCATAGCCACACAAAACAAGCAACCATCATCCCCGCAACCATCATTCCCACACCCAAACCTTACGCCCACATCACCAAGCATTCCACTCCTAAACACTTGTAGCCATCCCTACATCTATTACCATCTCCATCACACTTTCATTCTCTTTAACTTTTGATCATACATGGCACAAAGATTTTAAGAGAGCCAAAGAGGTAAGTCTAGGTTGTGTGACACAATCTTAGTGCTATTACCCACCTAGCATTAGCTTGGACTTCACCACCATAGTCCTCTCAACATTGGTGGCATAAAAGGAGATTGTTCTTCTTTTTCTTTTTGTGATCTTTATATTGTGACAAACTTATGACACTTGTTATTGATATAAGGATTATTCTCATTGTTCCTTTTTAATTTCCATTGCAACTTATTTTTATTTCTTTTAATTTACTTGTTGTCCAATTTATTTTGTTGGCTTAAATAACACATAAAAACTTATAAATTCTAGTACTTAGGAACTAGTTTCTATGGGTTCAACATCAGTCTTTCTTAGAAAAAATACTTTATTGCTTGACACAATTCGTATACTTTCAAAAATGTACATGATCCACGCATAATCAGTCAAGCTCAAGCTTAAAATTTTTAATATAGACCTAGCCCAAAGCAGGGCCTATTGGGCTACCCGTTGGGCAAGCCTCAAGGCAGCCCGATTAGCTAGTCCAATATAATTTTATAAATTTTTTTATTCAAATTATTATATTTTAAATTGCATTTGTTAATTGCTTGCCAAATTTTATATTTTTTATATATCATGAAAAAAAATATTTTATTATGAAGATATTTATTTGAATCAAATTTAGGATTAAAACAAAATAAAAAAATATTGGGTTTCAAATTCGGAGCCCGAACTTGATACCTGAGCCTGAAGCCCAACTTAATACCCAGGGTTGGATACCTGGCTTTAAAAATTGAAACATTGGTCTAGCCCGCCCTGCCCAAATTCTCTCTCCAACCTTAAAAGCCCAACCTAAACCCGTCCAAACATGAACTTTTGGGTTAGGCAACCTGAATTCAAAAACCCCAAATAATAGTCATTTGGTCATGGTAGTATCTTTTTTTCTCACTTAGACATAATTTCCATGAACATCGAAGGGGATAAGTTAGAATTTTGGTAGGAAGATCTCAGACACATAGCTTGCCAAAGAAAATTGTTTTAATTTGAATCTAATTGTTTGGTTCAAATTGTAATTACATAAAAGACAACGAAACAATTTTTGTGACAAAAATAAATTAAGCATTAAAGTTTGTACTAAATAATCACCCAAAAAAATTGCATCTAAATAAAGAAGAAAAAAAACAAGTGTGAACAAAAAAAATTTAAATTTAGAAACAAAAATACATCAGAAGATTCAGAATCCAGGACCATGTAAAATGTAAATTTGCAAAAAAGAGAAAACATTATCATTTTCTTGGCTTTGAGCTATTATGTTAGTCCATTTGAACCGGTTACCCAAAAATAAGGTTTTTTGGTACCGTTGCCTTTTGAATTTTATCCAAATTTAAAAATTGTCTCATATACTTCATATGTAGCACTCATACCCTTTGAACTTAACAAATGTTGGCAGCATCAATTTCAATATTGTCATTTATGCTCGTCAAACTTAACTAATAGAGACAAATACTACCAACTTTTGTTAAGTTCAAGGGACATAAATGAAGTACATAGGGCAACTTGCAAATTAGCGCAAAGTTTAAAGGACATTGGTGATTTATTAAGAATTGCAATCAACACATATCCACCATATTTCTTGGCCACCCTACATAATTTTCAGCTTCTGTAATATCCAGTTTTCTTACATGTATAAAACATGTAAGGGTGTAATTTCGGGCTACCTAGCTTGGCCTAAGCATAAAGAATTTGGTTTGGATAGGTATCAGCTCGGCTTTTTCAGGCTGGAGAAAAAATATGGGTCGGGCCAATTTTTTAAATTTTAAGGCTCGGTGCCCGTGCCCAATCCTAAGTGTATCAAGTTTGGCTTCGGGATCGTGTAAGGGTTCAAGCTTCAGAGTTAAAGCATAGGCCTGATTTTGAAACTCAAAATTTTATTTTATTTTTTTATAATCATAAAATTTTCAAATATTTTTTTTTTTCTTAAAATAATTGTAATAATAATAATAAAAAAAAACTATCTTATCATATATACAAATTTTAAAAATATGACAATAATAACCAAATGCAACTTAAAATATAATAAATTGAATAAAAATGGGAAAAAAATATAAAACTATATAGGGCTAATTAATCAGGTTGGCCTTTGAACTGACCCAACATGTAGCCCAATAGGCTGGGTTTCGGGTCGGATCTACAATAAAAAATTAAAACCCAACCCAAAAAGTAATTGCACATGTTCAGGCTCGGACTAAATTTTGTCTAGATTTTTTGGACAGATATGATCAAGTTTTGAGCTTCCGAGTGTTTTTTATTTCACTAAAACCATAGTTTTCTCTTAACGGAATGTATATTTTCTCTACATGGCTTGCTTTACCTAATTAAAATTAATATAATGTGAATTTATAATTTTGTTCTAATCTCGACCTGGTCCAATATAAGCTAAACAACAAATATCCCACTAGTTTTTGTGGAAAACTTTTTTTTTTTAAAGTACTACGAACATTGGTGAGATGAGTTCGTTGGATGATATTGCCCAATAAAAATTTCATATATATATATATATAAGCCATTCTATAGTCAAGACATTTGAACCATATTTTAAATTAGAATTGTCACTAAAATAAATTTTTAGTGACAATTCTGATTACAATTTCATCAAAATATCTTGATCATAGAATGACTTATATATATATATATATATGAAATAAAATAAAGATATTATTTTTCACCAATAAATGATCATCATTGGCATAGTGGAAACATAGATGATGTAACAATTTAAGTGGCAAATTCTATGAGTTTTCTTTTCTTATATATATTTTTGAAATTTTAAAATGTCAAAAGACTAGTAAAGTAATAGTCGTCAAGTTAATAACCAGTGATGATCATCATTAATGACAAAACTATGAATTACAAATAACAATATTTAATAGAATATAGATGCCAAGTGAGATTGATCTAATATTATACATTTCACACACACCATAATTTGATTGGCAAAATGCTATAAATTTAGTTTTCTCATATGGTATTCACTATACTAGTTTTTTTTTTTTTTTTTTTTTGTCAAGAGAACTTGCTATTAAGCACAAAAAGGGTTTCCAAACGGAAGCTACAAAGTGGAATGAATCTTGGGTCAAAAACTAGGCTTAGTCCCATAAGTCGTAATGTTTCCTGGCCCAAAAAACTAAATTCTCTCCTTTGGGCCACTGAGCAGGCAGCAATATTGCTAACCATTTTAGAAGCCCTTACGGCCATCTCTCTTTGATCAAAACCATCTCTGTTAAGTCGGTCAAGTACAGCTTTTTGCAGCAGCATCACTCCTCCCGAAGATTGTAGGTTAAAGGTAAGATTCAGGGTTTTTAGCTCCACACTCTTTCCCACTTCATTTAGGAAGACTTCTAGGCTACTCTCCTTCCCTTGGCCTTCCTCTGCGTAGCCTGTGATCTGCTCTGCTTCTAAAAAGCTTGTTGTCTCTTCTTCCAAGGGGCAATTCTCAAGGCTGACAGACAGCAGACTATTCTTGGTAAAAGGGTTGATCTCGCCAAGCACTCCATCTTCCACAAGGGGTAATAACCTCCGGTCACAATCCGGTGAAAGATTGATGAACAACAAATTACCGTCATGCTCAGCCCTCAGCCACAGGCCATAAATCTTAGCCACGATCCCATTGCCGGAGGTGACCGTCACCGGATCTGCGAATCTGCACCACCCTGTCATATGGTCCAGAGCTCCACATTTGTAGCAGAAATAGGATAGGTGTTCATATTTGAACTGGATCCAATTTTCCTCATCATTCTCTTTCTTTTGAAAAAATCCTACAGGTAGAAGAGCATCTGTGGCAATATCTATATGAATCCTAATGAAGCGCTGTCCGATTACACACTTACAGATGGACTCTGCATGTAGGCTTCCCACCATATTTCTAATCCCCTTCCCGGTTTCCTCATAGGGGAACACATGTGGTAATCCATGAATTTGGAGATAAAATGTGGTAGTGTCGAAAGTTACATCGTGTAGTGCAATGGTTTAAGGCCATTCTTTTAACACTAGTAAAGCTTTGTTGAGGGACCAAGGCCGGCTGAGGAAAACAAAATCTCTGTCTTTTTTGTTCTTGAAACTGAATTTAAAGATGTTTTCAGCCAAATTTGTAACCTAAACATTGGAAGACAATTTCCATGTTTTCTGAACAATTTCAGAGATGGTAAATCTTCTAAACATCCAGGTTGTTAGGATTTTCCCAACTAACACAGCTTTTGTGATCAACTCCCTCCTCTTCTTATTAGGTAAGAGGGAGAGGTTCCCTAGTGATTCTTGTAATGAAATGCCTTTATCCTATAAATTATCCATAGTCAAGGGAGAAATCAAGGCAAGGAGAGATTCGGGAAGAGGCACCAAAAAAAAAAACACAGTAGACACCAACGCCGATTAACAGACCAGCCGTAAGAGTTTGAGGACTTCTGAGCCTCTGGAGAGCATTTTAGCTCTAGATTAACACATCCTACCAGATTAAATATAGTAGGTGACTATTTGATTACTCATACCCATTTGGGCCATTTCATATTTTACCTCCAATTGGCTCTTTGGCTCGAAGGAAATACATAATATGTCTTGCAAGAAAAGAAATATGTATAATTAATGAAGCATATAGTTTTATACGTTCTTGTTTGGTTTGACAAACATTGCTTTCTTCTCAGCCCGCCACAGAGAGAGAGGGAAATGTTAATATATATAAGACACAAACCCAGTTGATCCACATCCAGAAAGAAAAAAAAAAAAAAAAAAACAAAACCCTCATATATTTATTATAACAAAATATCTAACAGAAACTGAAAATAAACAGATAAAAAAATTTTTGTGAGTTTTGCTTCTGTTACAACATTTGGAGCATAAACGATGTAATTGTGTAATGTGTATGACATTTTTCTGCAAACCAAAAGCAAAAGATATAAACTTCACTATACTAGTTGTTTGTTGAACATAAAATGGTAATAAATATGTATTATATTATTGTTTTCTTTTGTATTTCTTCAAGAACTACATCTAAGAATTTTTATTTCCTTAGTGAATTTTAAACTATAAAAAATAGAGTTAGGTTAAATATTTTTTGTCTGGCTTAAAGGGCATATAATAGACGTGGCCCATCTCGTTATAAATAGAGATTTTTTCTTTTGTTTTCTTCTGTAACAATCTTAATTTTTTTATTTTTTATTTTGGTAAAAAGCTTCTCTCTTAATTAGTCGCTTTTTGTAACATACTCAGCAAATGAAATGGGTTGCGAGGCAAGTAAGTTATTAATCATACTACCATTTTTAATTTTTATCATATTTTTTTTTTTGCTGCAAAAGATTGGACCTAAAATGTGGTCCCTAATTTCTTCATAGTCACTTTCATGGAAAATGTGTGAAGCTTTCCATCTAGTGGAAGATTTGGCTAACTAGATGTGAAGGACCCACGGAGGTTATTGAGATATAGGTCCCACAAATTTGATTGACTTGAGCTATTATTAATGGTTCGGTTTATGATAATGTAATGAAAATCTGATTTCCATTTTGAGAGAGAGAGAGAGAAGGTCTAATGCGATATGTTCCAGTAAACCCACGCAGCATACAAACAAATGAAACAATTGGATTTAATTATTACCATTTTGTTAGGAACAATTTGATTCAAGTCTAATAAATGTATAAATTAAAAAAGCCTCCAAATCCGCTAAACAATTCCCAAAAGGCGAACTCCATCTTTTATATTTCAAATAATAAAACTAATATTTGTACATGTTTGTTGTATTATTTATATGATATAATAATCTTAGAGTCATAACAAGATTTATTAAATTTATTTATTAAATGATGTAGTAGATAATGTGATAATATTTAAAATTTTTTTATTCACTTATCTATTTAAAGATTTGCTTATTCATAGTTTTATAAATATGTCAACCAATAATATATCAGTACGTATTGTTTAATAAATAAATTTGGTGAATATTTTAGTACATATAACATTACTATATATATTTTACTAAGTGAAAATATCATATAGACCCCTGTAATTTATTTTTATTTCACAATAAATCTCGTAGTTTGAAATATTTCAAAAATATTCATGCCTTTAATAAATTTTCGTTACCTAATATTCTTTCTTTTAGCTAGAAGTGTAAAAAGTCATTAATATTTTTGGAAAATTTTATTAATACTCCATAACTTTTAAGTATAATTCAGAATGAATATTCACTTTTTATATATTTAAAGAATACTTCTTAAAAATTAATTGTAGTCCAACATTTCCTTTATATGTAGTATAATAAAATTACTAAAATGTCATTTTCAAATAAAATAAAATTATTTTTTGAAAAACATGCAATTTTTTCTTTTTCTTTTTTAAATCTTTCTCTTGTCTTTCTCCCTCGTATATCTTTTTTTCTTCTATCTCATCACTGTATCACTCATTCTGTTTAATAAATAATATTCCAAAATATCTAAATATTTATAAATATATTTTCTCATCAAAAGAAAAACATATTAATATGATTTTAATATATTATAAAAATAATAATAAAAAATGTATACCCAAAGTATTTAATAAAAAATTAATTATCTTAAAATTTAACCAAAAAATTAGTTACAAAATAAAAACATTAAAAACTAAAAAAAGAAAAAGAAAAAGTAATTGTCATAGTAATGCTCAGAAAGCTCATTTTTCATTATATCAGTCATTTAATTTCTATAAGAAAGTTATTCAC
>QANX01001313.1:0-17878 GCA_003254975.1 Ochetophila trinervis
AAAATGATATAGATAATATTTTTTTTATAGCTTTCATATTCTAGATTCAATCATTTCTAAAGCTTAAAAAACGTTAAAAAAAATAAAGAATTTAAATCTCAAAGAAAGAACTTACACGTGTAAGATAGGCATTGGAAGTGTACATATGAGGCTAAGCATATGGGGCTTAGAACTGAGAAAAAGAAACGAGGAAGGTTGCGTCGGTTTCAATTAATGTGCACACAAAGCCAAAATGGACCAAAATTCTTTTTTGGTTTCTAAACTTTAGCGCACGGGAATCTATAAAAAACCCCGATGGTTTTTCCTCCCTAAGGCCCGACACGTGGCAGCGCAATGATATTGAATGACGTGTCGATCAGACGGCGGTTATTTTGAGGGGCTCAGTGCCGGTGATAAGGGAGGCAAATTGGCGGACGGTTCAGATGCTTTTTGTGATTCAGTCAGTCTCAGTCTCAAATCTCAATTTGAAAGTGGGTCGGGTCGGGTTTGGATATTAATTGGCGAGGGGCTCAACTCCTCCACTCGATTCTTGGGTTGTGGGGACCATCATCGAGTGTGGTGGTCCCACTCACTCCCCAGCTGGGTGGAATGATGACCGTGTCAGGTATGCTGATGGAATACCACGTCATCACTCAGCCAACTTTTTCCTCTCGCATATTTATGTCCATTTGTTTTCTTTTGGGTCTTACACGTTTCTCCTTTTGACACGTGCGAACTCTGCCCCATGGACCATGGTGATTTCTAATTGGGCTTGAGCAAGATGGGATCCTAGACTTCCCTCATGAAAGCCCAAGTGTATTTGGGCTTTATAGCTCATCCGTTTAAAGCCCAACTCTATCAATTCAAAGCTTTGGCAAAACAAACCCATTTTTATTTTGCACTTGGCACAAAGGATTTTTTTATTTTATTTTTTTATTTTTCGTTATAATTGACTTGTACTTAAAATGATATTTTTTATTTTTTAATAATTGACTATTTTAAAATATTCAAAAAATGAAAAAACTAGAATACCAAATTGAAAATGAAACTATTTCAAACATAACATTAGGTTTTGCCGAGTGGTGATAAATATATATTTATCTTTTAAATTATATAAAAAGTGTTTTTAAAGGAAGTGCAACTAAATAGATGAAACCATGTTCAAATTCTTAACATAATAATACAAATATATAATTATTTAAATATGATTAACACCATATAAAATTTGTTAGTGGTTAAATTTTTTACTTTTATATTGAAAAAAATATTGATCAAAAAACACATCTCATTGATAGTTTTGCATGTAACTATTAATATACCAACCATATTGATCTAATATTATATGTGATTGTTAATATTGCTATTATTTTGTTTTACAACAAAAGCCTATATTTTTCCATCTACAAATTACATCCCAAATGAAAAAACTCACGAATGTTATACTACTAATCTATTATTACATAACAATTTTAAAAAAAAGTTGAAACACTTGAAAAAACAAAACAAAAATATATGAAAATAATACAAAACAATGATTACTCATATTGTACCTATACATAATATTTGAAAGAATATCATTTTAAAATTTTATAATAATTAAAAAATATTAGAATTTTTATATTCTAAATAAAAAATTCATAATTTTTTTAATTTCTTTTTTAAAAATTAATGAATATTTTTTAAAATTTCAATAGAAATTATTCAGTGAATATTTTAAAAATTACTATGGATAATATAAAAATTTTGATCATATTTTGAAAGAATTAACATGTAAAATTTTAAAAAAAAAATTATAGTGAAAATATCAAAAAAAATATCGAAAATTTCAATAAAAATTATATCCATAATTTTCTAGAAGGCAAATATCATTTTTATGGCATGGAAAAAAGAAAATTTCGCGAAAATTTTGTGAAAATTATAAAAATTTTCATCCATGGTAACGAGAGAATACAAATAAACATGAAAAAGTCACAACTAATAATGGATGCATATGTACAGTAAGTAATAAATGATGGAGAATATAAATTAAAGATTCAACTGCCTCACTTTTATTTCCATGAAAAATATGACTTTCCTTGTATTATCACTAAGCAGCTCATTTTCCTCAGTGAGCAAGGTCGTTTTCAAGGCTTTAACATTATAAAAGATGTGTATATAGCTAATTGGGTTTAGCAGAACTAAGTATATAGCTAATTGGGTTTAGCAGAACTAAGTACAACAACAACGATTCACAACACATTTAGCAGCATTAGGATCCAGACCCAGGGCTGCACAAGAATGGCTACAATCCTCTGATGTGCTGCATGCACCAGCAAAATGACAGCCATCGATTACATTCTTTGTTGATAAATTGTTATCCAAATCTGAGTCATCCTTAAACTTGCGCAGATCAGTTTCTGCATCAAAAAACAAGAATGGAAAATACCCATTTACACCTATAATTCTTTGTGATTTATTTATTAGAAAAAAAAAGTGAGAGAGTGAGAGAAAGAATACCAGAGGGGTCTCCATTGGCATAATGGAATATGAGCATAACCAAAAGGGCAGCAAACAGAAGAGGCTTTGTTGATGACATTTTTTTTGTATATCTTGCTGTAGCTTTCAAAACCAGTAGTTTGTTGTAAATTAAGCAAAGTTTTCTGTTGAGTTATATAGATATTGGCAAAACCAAAATCTATGTGATGTGTAATTATTTTCTACCATTAAGATGCAGCCTAATAAATGCTCTAACACTTGATATGAAAAATGGAAATTTCCTAGCATCAAATTTGGTAAAATCTTTAATGAAATATAAAAGAGTTATTATGATAATTTGTTCTCATTATTAAACTTGCCGTATAGATATTGACAAAGTCATCATTTATATGTGCTGTGTAATTTTTGGCTGTTGTGTAACTATTTTCTACCATTTGGATACAGCCTAATAAATGCTCTTACCTTATATTAAAAATGGAAATTTTCTATTATCAAATTTTGGTAAAATTTTTAATGAAATATGAGAGCATTTCCAATCGGTTTAAATTGTTTTATTTCTATTGCTATATAGAAATATAGAGAGACTTTAAAAAAAAAAATTCTCTAATGATTTTGTTTATTTGCTCTGTTACGTTGACGTGGCGAAAAATAAAATAGACACTATCAAATAGACTATTTAATTTCAGAAAGATTGTTTGAGCATCTCTAATGGATAATGAATTGTTAAAATTAACATGCCACATAAGCATATATAAATATTATTTTAAAAAAATGCTCTTTAATGACAATGTCTATAATGAGTGTCGAGCTGACGTAGCTTTGATATTGTCAAAGAGAATGTCTAGTTCTAGAGGCTCTGTCAGACATTGTAAAATTTCCAAAAAAATAAATTTTATTTTTAAAAATCTGATTTGTTTAAAAACTAAAAATAGTTAATAAAATATATAATTAATTAATAACTATAAATAATACTTATATACATTATCATTGTAGAATAATTTTTAAATTGATTATGTATTTATGCTATATAAATTTAGATAATGTCAATTTTTATGACACATATACAGCAATTCACATTTTTTATTAAAAANAATGCTCGCCTCACCAATTTTATTTTTTCTATGCTTTTTTATTTTTCTTTTGCGCGTGATTTATTTTTTCTCTTCTTGATCGTGCCCAAACAAAATAAAAATGTTCAATTTAAAGACATGTCATGTCTTTTTATCGACACCGTCTCGTCCCATTCATCTTTATCTCTATCTTTTTTTTTTTTCTTCCAAGGTATTTTATTTAAATCCAAGATTTTATTCTCACTTGCAATTATTGGAATTAAACCAATCCATCTGGTCATAAGCATATTGGAGAGAACTCAAACCGTTTTAAATTCTTTTGTTCTTCATTTAAAATTTCTGAATCTGAATTTGAGTATGAAAATAAAATCATTAGATTTGATTAAGAGTTTAATGTTTACCAGTTATTTTTGCACTTGTTTTATCTTTCATTTTTTAAAAAGACTATTCATATTACTGGTTCTCACTATATTTTCTTCTTTAACAATCAATCACCTATGAATTCCACAACAATTATTTGATGCCATGGGTTAAAAATATTAATTTATAAAAGTTTTGCAAATGTGAAGCTCTATAAATGCTCTGCATGCTATTTTTGTTCTTATCTATTATTGATTTGTTCGAAGAAAAAAGAAAGAAAGAAAAAGGTATTTACTGGTTGTGGATTGCACCTTAACGGGGATGGACATTGGAAAAGGAAGAAAACCAAAGACAAAGATAAATTTCATTGTAGTTCATCATCACTGTTAGAAAGCTTTTTCATAATCACTTTATTTTGAGCAGAATCATTAAAATTTAACTTTTAAATATTAAAAATTTATATTTTATATGCCACACATATCCAAATTCACATAGCAATAATCCTGTCTATTAAAATCCATTTGACCCAAATTCTAAAAAATATTGATTTTTACGTGGAATAATGTCTATTTTATTTTTAGTTATAATTGACTTGTTCTTAAAATAATAATTAAGGTTTCTCATTTGACTAATTTAAAATATTCAAAATAAAAATATTAATACCAAATTGAAAAATGAAATCATTTAAAGCATAACATTAGGTCTTACTGCTGAATGGTGACAAGTATTATTATTTTTAATATTTTTTAAGGTTATTATTTTTGAAAGTCTATAAACTATATTATATTTTACATTTTCGTCTTAAAATATTTTTTTTTTCACTTTAATTTTTAAATTCATATTTTTCGAATCATCGTAATTTTTTTTTAAGTTTCCGATAATTTAAATCGTTAAAAGGCACGTGCAATGCACTTGTGATCAATTTTAAAGGTAAAATTGTAATTTTAGAATTTTTTTATCACTATAGGTCTCTAAACTATATCGCGATTTACACTTTCGTTCTAAATTTTTTTTTTCACACTTTGATTTTCAAACATATATTTCACTCAGAAAAGCTTAAACATAAAGTTCACGCCGACATCTCTCTCAATTTCACTATCTCTCCTCCATGCAAGGTTATTATTTTCTTTTCTTTCTTTAGGTTCATTTGCAGATACAAGAAGAAAAAAATTGATCAAAAAGGTTTTGATTTTGAAAAAAAATTATAAAATATTTAATAGGTGTTGGAAGTTAAATTTGAATAACTAAAAAGTAGTAAACTTGGGTAGTTGATTGCATAAAACGACGTCGTTTTAGTTTCTAGCATTTAGTTTTAATAGATTAAAAAATAAAACGACGTGTTTCAGTCATCTTCAAGCTTAGATGAGTTCATGAGTCATTTTGTTTCAGGAGAAATGGGTCGCGCAACCTGTATCTATATCTGACTAAATCTTTTGTCTCCGATAACATTTTCTGGTGATTTTTGTACTATTTGTTTCATATTAACGTTAATGATGTCACTCGTACATCGATTTGGCGCTTGAAAACAAATATCCAAGCTTAATATGTAACAATCCATGGGTTTTTTTTACTTTTATTATGTTTTTCATTTCTCATCATTTTCTTTACCTTTTAGTTATTTAAATTTAACTTCTAACACATATTAAATATTTCACAATTTTTTTTTTTTTTAAATCAAAACCCTTTTGGTCAAATTTTTTTTCTTGTATATGAAATTAAGCTAGAGAATGAAAGGAAAATAATAACCTTGCGTGGAGATAGTGGTGTCAGCGTGAACTTCATGTGAAAGATTTTCTGAGTAAAATATATGTTTGAAAATCAAAGTATGAAAAAAAGTTTTAGGATGAAAGTGTAAATCACGATATAGTTTAGAGACTGATAAAAAATTCTAAAATTACAATTTTATCTTTAAAATTGACATTAAGTGCATTGCACGTGTTTTTTAACGGTTTAAATAGAGAGAAATTTCAAAAATAACTTACGATGATATGACAATATGAGTTTGATGATCAAAGTGAGAAAAAAAAGTTTTAAAACGAAAGTGTAAAACACGATATAGTTTAGGAACTTTCAGTGATAATAATTCTATCTTTTAAATAAAGTAAAATGTGTTTTTAAAGGAAGTGCAACTAAATTGATGAAACCTGCATTCTTAACATTTATATTGGACCCCCCAAAAAAAGAAATTCTTAACATTTTATCAATTAGGCTTACCCATCTTAATCCATAGTTTTTTTAATTCAATTGCACAAGTATATCTGAATGGTTCACCTCAGAAATCATGAAATAATTTGAGTACCAAAAGTAACTTGGGTCACTTTTAAGGTTCGGTCATTAGAGACAGACAAACATGAAAAAGTCAACTAATAATGGATGCATATGTACAGTAAGTAATAAATGATGGAGAATATAAATTAAAGATTCAACTGCCTCACTTTTATTACCATGAAAATATAACTTTCCTTGTATTATCACTAAGCAGCTCATTTTCCACAGTAAACAAGGTCGTTTTCAAGGCTTTGACATTATATATCCAGAACTAAGTACAACAGCAACGATTCCCAACACATTTAGCAGCATTAGGATCCAGACCCAGGGCTGCACAAGGATGACTACAATCCTCTGATGTGCTGCATGCACCAGCAAAATGACAGCCATCGATCACATTCTTTGCTGATAAATTGTTATCCAAATCTGAGTCATCCTCAAAGTTGCACAGATCAGTTTCTGCATCAAAAAACAATAATGGAAAATACCCATTTACACCTATAATTCTTTGTGATTTATTTATTAGAAAAAAAGTGAGAGAGTGAGAGAAAGAATACCAGAGGGGTCTCCATTGGCATAATGGAAAATGAGCATAACCAAAAGGGCAGAAAACATAAGAGGCTTTGTTGATGACATTTTTTTGGTATATCTTGCTATAGCTTTCAAAACCAGTAGTTTGTTGTAAATTAAGCAAAGTTTTCTATTGGGTTATATAGATATCGGCAAAACCAAAATTTATGTGGTGTGTAATATTTTCTACCATTAAGATGCAGCCTAATAAATGCTCTAACACTTGATATGAAAAATGGAAATTTCCTAGCATCAAATTTGGTAAAATCTTTAATGAAATATAAAAGAGTTATTATGCTAATTTGTCCTCATTATTAATCCTGGCATATAGATATTGACAAAGTCATCATTTATATGTGCTGTGTAATTTTTGGCTGTTGTGTAATTATTTTCTACCATTTGGATACAGCATAATAAATGCTCTTACTTTATATTAAAAATGGAAATTTTCTAGTATTAAATTTGATAAAAATTTTAATAAAATATGAAAGCATTTTTAATGGTTTTGTGAATTGTTTCATTTTTATTGCTACATAAAAAGGTTTTAAAAAATTATTTTTTATAATAACTTTGTATATTTAATCTGTTAGAAAAAATAAAATAAACACTTTGAAATAGACTGTTAAATTTCAAAACTACTGTTAAACAGTTTGATTCTACAATTTTTATTTTTTCTATGATTTTTTATTTTTCTTTTGCGTGAGATTTCTTTTTTCACTTCTTGATCGTGCTCAAACAAAATTAAAATGCTCAATTTAAAGACATGTCTTATCTCTTTATCCACACCGTCTCGTCCCATTCATCTTTATATCTATCTTTTTTTTTTCATCCAAGATTTTATTCTCACTTGCAATTATTAGTATTAAACCAGTCTATCTAGTCCTAAGCAGAATGGAGAGAACTCTAACCGTTTATATTGTTTTATTCTTCGTTTAAAATTTCTGAATCTGAATTCTAGTCTAAAAATCAAATCCTTAGATTTGATTAAGAATTTATATTTTTACCAGTTATTTTTGCACTTGTTTTTTATTTTATTTTTTAAAATATTCATATTACTGGTTTCGCACCATATTTTCTTCTTTAACAATCAATTACTTACGAATTCCACAATATTTATTTGGTGCCATGACTTAAAAAATTTAGTTAGAGATGTTTGCAAATGTGAAGTTCTATAAATGCTCTGCAAGCTATTTTTGTTCTTATCTATTATTGATTTGTTCGAAGAAACAAAAGAAAAGAAAAGAAAATGTATTTACTGGTTGTGGATTGCACCTTAACGAGGATGGAGATTAGAAAAGGAAGAAAACCAAAGATAAAGATATATGTCACTGCTTCAGCCAAAAAAAAATATATATATATGTCACTGTATTTCATTATCACTATTAGAAAGATTTTTTATCATCATTTTATTTTGAACATAATAATTGAAATTTAACTTTTAAATTTCACTATCTAATAAATTAACATTAACAACTTTTATTTCATATCCCACATAGTCCAATCTACAAAGTCATTGGAGCATTTTCAATAAATTTTTCCATTGAAGTTTATGTAACATGATGTATATGTTTATATGAGATAATGTCTATTTAATAGACATTAAAATTTAAAAATTATTTTTCAATGATTTTTATTTAGAATGAAATTAAGTGATGATATGAGTTGAATTACCACTGATCATAAAAGCTTAAGCTAATGGGAGGTGATCATTCATTTCTTTTAGAGCAAATTTCATTTAGACTTTTTCATATTTAGTATAATTCCAAATCAGTCCTTGTAGTTTAGTATAATGCATAAATACCCCTTAAAATTTAACTGCCATCTATTTTGTTTTTCTCTCTCCTACGTATAGATGTGTAAAATGGGTCGTGCCATACTGGTCTGGTCCAATTAAAAAGCTGGTTCATTCTTGCTTGTGTCGTGTTTATGTCAACTCATTTATTTTTAGTGCTGTACTCGTACCTGCACATTTAGTTTTCGTACAGTGCTAAGCATGCTATGAGCCCAAACACTTATGTGTTTGCACCGTTTTCGTGCCAGACACATGTCATGCTCATGTCAAACACGGATCGTGCCCGTGTCAATTATATTTTACACATTTTTTATAATATAAATTATATAAATGAATAAAATTATTCAAAATAAAAATTATAAATAAATTAAATAATATATTTTATTTTTTATTTAGTAGATAACACAATAAGCAATTATAACTAAAAAAAATATTAATAGTTTTATTTTATATATTTTATTTCAAATCAATATTTGAATTTAAATCTTCATTTAAGTAATAATTAACTATAGCAGCATCTGTCGCATGTGACGTGTTTGGCCCATTACAGACTTATGTCGTGCTAGACATGATCTATTACGTGGTTCGTACTGAATATGACACGATTTGTTATGTGTTGTGCTCAATTTTAACGTGCTATGCTTGTGCAGTACGCCAATTTTTACACTTCTACCTAAGTAGCATGCTAAAATGACTAAATTGCCATTTAAAATAAATTAAAATATTTTTTATTTACTACTTTTTCTCCTCCCTCCTCTCTCTCTCCCCTTTAATTTTTCTCTCTCTCTCTCTCTCTCTCTCTCTCTCCTCTATTTCTCCTTTCTTTCTCTCCTCCAACTTACAAATTTATTTAGTTATTTATTTATTTTATCTCCACCCTGTTTTTGTTTTTTGTTTTCCCTCTCCTCTATTTGATTTCTCTCCTTTTTTTTTTATCTCTTTTTTTCCCTTTTTTCTCCACTTTTTTTTTTCTCTCCTCTATCTGATTTCTCTCCTTTTTTTTTTTTTTTTTTTTTTTTCTATTTCTCTCCACCTTTTTTTGTTTTTTTCCCCTTTACTCTCTTTAATTTTTTTCTTCTCTTTCATAAAATAACGCTTGATAAGATTAGATAAGTTTTAAAGAGAGAAAGTGAGAGGGAGAGAAAGGAATGTATTATTATTATTTTTTAAAGAAAAGGTAGAGAGAAATGAGAGAAAAAAGGAAAAAAAAAAAAAAAAAGAGAGAAAAAATGGAGAAATGAGACAAAAAAAAGAAAAAGAAAAGTCAAAAGCAAATTTGATGAGAAAGAGAAGGAAAAGAAAAAATAAAGAAAAAAGAAAAATAAAGAAATAGAAAAAATGAAAAAAACTGATGGTGGAGGAAAAAAAGAAAGAAAAGAGAGAGGAAGATAAAGATGAGAAGGAAGTATTATAAAAAAATTATTATTTTAAAATAAATAAATATTATATTTGTTAAAAGATTAATTTATATTTATATTATTAATTTTAACAGATTTATATTGACGGTAAATGATGTTTATGCATTATACTAATATACAGTAACTGATTTGAAAGTATACTAAATGTGGAGGGTCTAAATAAAATTTGTTTTTTTTAACACTTCTATGCAGGTCCATCTTTTTGTTGAGTTCATTTAAGTTTTTAATTTTTTTAATGGAGTTTATTAAGTTTGGAATCCTATCCTGCCCTCTTGTGGTTGTAAACGTATAAAAATAAAAACAAAACAAAAAAAATTGCAACTTGTGCAAGTTTTTTATTTTTATATTTATTTTTTCTGGTTTCAATGCAACTTGTGCAAGTTGAGACCAAATTAAAGCAAAAATAATCTACTTTTTCTACTTTCCATCTTGTTGTCAGTTTATAAGTTTTGTTATATTCAATTAAATAAACTACAAATTGGAGTTTTAAATAATAATAAAAAATCACTGACCAAATTAATTCAATTAAATTTGAGAAAAAAAAAAAAACATAAAGTTGGATGCAATAAGTTGGAGTTGAGTCTCACATGCTTAGATCCAACCAAATACAAAGAACCATTGTCTCTAACCAATCATTTCCTACCCATTGTAGGGGTTGTTTCACAAATTTTTTTTTTGGTGAAAGGGTTGTTTCACAAATTGATTGTGCAAGATTACCCTTTGAAAATGTTATTTTTATGTTATAATCAAGATAAAATTGAAGGTCATTTTTGTCATTATGTTGGCATTTCACTTTTGAGTTTAGCTTCTTCAGGTTCTTACAAGCTGAAGCTTAGCTTATTGTCAGAGCCTCCAAAACCTAATGGAGAGATTCACAAATGCCTTTTTCGCTTCAAATTGCTGGAAAATCTACTGTTAGATTTCGAACCCATTGCTGGGGTTGATTCAATTTGGATTTTTACTCTAACGAAAACTTTTTATTTTCTGGTAAGTTGCTTTTCATTTCAGATTTCTCATTAAATTTATTTTTTTCTATTTCCATTGAAGCTCTTGAGTTTTTCTATTTCTGTTGCATATTGATATCATATAGCTGTTATGGGAAAGCTTTGGTTCTGCTTTTGAGTAATGAAATAGTGATCTTCTTCTTCCAGGGCAAGAAGAAATTGAGAAATTGAATACATCATATGATCAGAAACCCAATTGAAATGAAATTTATCTGTCATACAAATCCACAGTGTATAAATTAATTGTCTTGTTTTCTGCATGTGAACCTTAAGTATCTGAATTTCATTATAACCATTATTTTAGAACGATTAATTAGATATCCTTCTAAGTTAACGGATGTTTGGTAGACATTGTGCATGATTTATGTATGAACAAATAACTAGTAAAGCTCATCCGTTTCTGTGCTTGCATTCTAACAAATTTAAAATATTTTCTGGGGAATAGTCTTTAGCTGAATTAGTTTTCTTTATTAATTGTGGGTTCAATTTCATTTCTGAATATATGGCTGTCTATTAGTCATTTATTATACATATTTTGACTAGTTATGGGGGGGGGAGGGGGAGAAAAGTTGAAAATATTGCAGTGAGTCTGGTGAGAGTAGAAATGGNACTAGTTATGGGGGGGGAGGGGGAGAAAAGTTGAAAATATTGCAGTGAGTCTGGTGAGAGTAGAAATGGATGAATATTAATGGTGTCTTATGAACGGAAAGGTATGTATATTATCATGTTTCTTTCTCCTTTAGGGATTGATTTTCATTTTAGGGTGGGAGGGGTTAAGTATTTTGATTTGTAGTATTACAATCATAATGAGGGGTGGAAGAATGTGAACTTGTGCATGACCATTGAACAGCTTATATCTATCTCTCTTTACTGCTGTTGCTCCAATGGTTTTGCAATAATATTTTCCTATTTGGTGCATTTCCAAGCTTATCGGTTGACAGCTTTTTGATGCTTTGCTCTTTCGATGTAGAAAGCATGAACTTTATTGTGATTCCCCTTGCACATGGACGAAGCCACGATAACCAAGCTTTGCAGTCTTGGTGACCAGATAAAAAAGGATATCATTATATGCTTGAAAGACAGAGAAGGAAGACCTGAATGGTTCTGCTCCAACTCTTCAATTCTCACAGTTAAGAGTAAGTACTTCGCTCGGCGGCTTTCCAATCCAGACACTAGTAATCTCATCGAGATTAAATGCTCGGAGTTCAATTATGATCATCATGTGAACCTTTTGAAGTTGCTGCATCTCCCTGCAGACTTGATTTTGGAATCCTTTAACTCTGTTAAATCTACTCTTGGTATTCTTGAGGTTGCAGTTGCCTTCCAATGTGAAGAGATCATTCAGTGCTGTATCCAATTCCTGGAGGCAGTTCCTTGGGAGGACAAGGAAGAGGAACAAATTTTAAAAGCAGTCTCAAAACTCGGTGCAATAGCAATGCCTATATTAGCTAGGATTCAACCTGTGGATTTAACGGCCACAAAGAATGTTTTTGTGTCGGCAGTTAGAGTTGCCACATCCATTGGTGGACCTTGCCCTCCATTTGGCGATGAGCTTAAAAGTTCTGCTCAAGAGCAAGTTGAGTACATGCTTGGGGAAGATGAGGACACACCATTAATCACAGCAGATGATGAAGTAAGATCGGTAGTAAGAATGGGTCTTTCCAAGATCTGTTCATCGTTTGAAAAGGAATTGTCTTCCCTTCTTACAGGGCCTAACTATGCATCAGAGACTGCAGAGTCGCAATTGCTGCGCAGTTTATCTGATCTTGAATGGATGTGTAACATACTTCCTAAGATGGACCTGATGAAAGATTTTGTTTCTAATTGGGTAGACATGTCCAATAAAGTTTTAGGAGTCATTGAGGACCAAAAACTCGATTCTCATGCGTGGGGCTTGAAAATTAAGCTGATAGAAGTGACTAGTAAAGTCTTGGATGCAGTTGGCTATGGCAGTGTGATTCTTCCTGCACCAGGCCGTGTAACATTACTGAAGACATGGCTCCCTTACATAAGGAAAATGAAACCCCTTTTAGAATCGAAGGGCAGTGAGGAGACCGGTTTTCCTTACAAGATGGACGAAGAGCTTTGCCAGAGTATCGAAGGGGCAATGGTTTCGTTGGTATTGGCATTGCCATCAAATGATCAAGCAGACATTCTTGCAGACTGGATGAAAACACATCAGGTTCGATATCCAGACTTGAGCGAAGCTTTCGAAGTCTGGTGTTACAGAACCAAGTCTGCTAAGAGAAGATTAATGGAGAGCTTGAGCAGCAAAGTTGAAGATAGCTCTATTAGCCTTCAGAATTTAGCTCCTTGATGCTGCTGTTGTAAAATCATTTTACCAAACCATGATGAACATGAACTATTATTTATCCATTAATATTCTGATATAATCAAAGCTCTATTTGATTCTCTTGGCTTCATCTCCATCAGATTCTATATGTTGTTTTTTTTTTGGTTTGTGGATTGTCTGGTTTGGTAGATTGTACCAACCATTACAAGAAATCAAACTCAAGATTGGAGATTGGTATTGTGGGGCATAGCTACTTTTTCAATGTTATTCTACACTGTCCTGAAGCCCACTGAACTATTGAGAAAAAAATAAATAAATAAATAAACCATTTAACTCTTTGAGCTAACCACCACCACTTAAACATGCTTTGAATTTTACAGACAATTTGGTTTGGAATATATGGTCGGTTGGTTTGTTGGGTTCCATTGGAGTTGTATTACAAAGATTAAAAAATTCAATAAAGCTTGGCTTCCATGATTGAAACTGAGTGTTTATGGTACTAGGGGTGGTGAACATCATAATATCTACTTTTTATTTTAAAATTTATTTAATTTATTTGTTTTTTTTTCCTAAGAGTGAACATCATAATATCATATGTATTGTTAAGAGTCCTCCTTTGCGTCTAAAGTGGTCTAGAGGCATATATTATAGACTTTGTAGTAACCTTGTCCATGGATTGCAAGCGCTCAATAATTTAGTATTTTTTTTATTTTTGAGCGAATATGACTCAATAATTCTTAAATAGTTATTTTTTTGTCAATCAAAATTGTTTAAATTCAAAATTGACTTATTTTATGATTATTAAATGTTATGATTTTGATGACTGAAAAAAAAATTATGATTTTGAAAAAAATAATAATTGGGTCTGTTTCAGTGCTATGTCCTCGTAAATTGTATTTATTTCATTTTTTTGTTGTTGTTGAATAAATTATATTAATTTCATGTGAGAACTGAAAAGATCCATTCAATATATGATAAAAGATACATAGAAAGTGGTAAATTAAAAAAAATAGAAGGGTCCCACCAGAACCTCTCCAAGTAGCTGCATTGGATGATCATGACCGTCAAAAATTCATCATAATCTGTCATCAAAGACGGTTATTTTCGATCTCTGTTACGGTGCTCCCAATTACACAAAAGAGCCGGTAACAAAAAAAACGCCATTTCCCCAATTTCTCAGCTTTTCTTTCGCTGTTTTATGACTTCCATTGTCGTTGGTGATGAGCTCCTCGTCATCCCTTTTACTATAATATATAAATAAATATAATTATATTTATATTTATATTTATATATTCGCTCTTTTCCCGATTCTGATTATTCAAAGGGCTGCGAAATTCAAGAAGAATAAATAAATAAACGAAAACAAAAAAGAGGAAGAGGAAAAAGAAAAAGAAGAAGAAGAAGAAAGAAAAAGAAGATGTACGTTAGGGCGGTTCCGACGACGGATCTGAACCGGAACACAGAGTGGTTCACGTACCCTGGGGTTTGGACTACATACATTTTGATTCTGTTCTTCTCGTGGCTCATCTTCCTCAGCCTCTTCGGATGCTCGGCCGGCATGGCCTGGACCATAGTCCACATCTCCCATTTCCTCGTATGCCAATTCATTCTTTTGTTTTTGGGTGTAATTTTTATGTTCTTTGATTCATTGAAATGTTTTGGTTGATTGGGAATCTGGGTTTTCGATTTTATGGATTAGTATTCCGGTTTTGATTGTGAAGATTGAATCTTTGTTTTTTGTTTTGTTTTTGTTGGATTTCGATGATTTGTTTCTCTCTCTTTTTGGGTTGCCTTCGATATTAATTGGGTTATTTTGATTGACTTCATCGTTTTTGTGAGGTTTGGATGAGCTACTTAGGCGGGATTGCGAAATCTTTAGGGTTTGAATTCAATTTGCAAGGATATAATTAGACAATTTCACCATGCACGAGACAATATTGTGGTTTAGGCATTAACCAAATTGTGGTCGTACGATATATTTTACAAGAAATTGATGTGTATAAGGTTCTTCTCTTGATCCCACTTATTGCAATCCTCATAGAGAAGTTACGGGTCAATATAAACGCCTAAAACACAAGAGACCCTAGTTCCGATTGGAAGGTTAATCATTTAAATGCTTTATGATATAGAAAGGTTAATCAGAGAAGAAATAATATATGTTTCTTACAAGCTCGAGTTGTTTAGACTTATAATTCCAAAGTTTGCTTCCATTTAGTTGATGCTATATAGTTTTTTAATTAGGAGTATATTTATTGCGTGTTGGGAAGAAAGAGTAAGAAGTTATATTTTGCTGGGCATTAGCCACGTTTAGCCAGTTAATTAATTGTTTGCACATCTTTTGAGCTGACACAAAATTTAGCTTGTTGTAATCTCTTCTTTGGTTGCAATCTAGTAGTTACCTAATCGGAAGATGTTGTGAATAATTTTCTTTTAACTTTCAGGTTACTTATCAATGCTTTCACTGGAAGAAAGGAACACCATTTGCTGATGATCAAGGTATCTACAATGGGTTAACTTGGTGGGAGCAGATGGATAATGGCAACCAACTAACTCGAAACAGAAAATTTCTAACTGTTGTACCTGTTGTGCTGTGAGTACTCAAGTTTACACCATATTGGATAATATAGATTTTAAAGCTATAAATATTAATTGTCTATACTGTTGTAGCATTCTTGCACATATGTTATTTAAGAAGATTAAAATGATGACCCCTTTATTTTTATTTTTATTTTCATTATCGAACTCACTTGCCTATATTGTGTCAGAGTCTTCTGTTAGCTAATTCTTGTATACTTTACTTACCTATACCATGCACATCATATTTTGTTTTTCAGATTGTTCATGGATTAGGCTAGGTCACTGCGGAGTTTTAAATAATCATTTCGGGGTATACATGCATGGTGGATAACCTCTTGGCTTGCTGTTACTATGTCTTTCTTTTCCCTTAATATTTGAGGATAGGATTTCTAATATCAAGCTGAAAATTAAATATATTCCTTTCTTTCAAATCAAGTTCTGATGCGAAATTATCCTCTCTCTCTCTCTTTAATCCTCTGTTTCTGTCATTTGGACCTGAATTTTCATTCAGTTTCACAAAGCTGTCGGCATTGACATATGATTAGATTGTGTTTTTTAATAGTTGTTTATAATCGTTCGTTTACTCTTTTTTATCAGTTCTCTGGCATTCTCATGGCAAGTTTTTGCCTTTCCTAACATGCATTAGAGGACTTTCTCTGCTTGAATAAAAACTTTCAATTGCTTTCTCATACCATTCTTAAGAGTTTCCAAGCAAAAAGTCATCAACAATGTGACTTCTTTTGTGGTATTAAATTGTACAGAGCAAGAAACAAATCCATGTCAGTACGATTAATTTGAATCTGAAGCATATTGGATGCTCTATACCTCCAAATTTGATAATTTTTCTCATGATTTGTGTTTTTTAACAAGAACCATTTTCTCTTTGTTTTTGCCAGGTATTTGATAGCCTCACATACAACAGACTATGAAAACCCAATGCTTTTCTTGAACACACTGGCAGTGTTTGTACTGGTGGTTGCAAAATTCCCCAACATGCACAAGGTCCGAATATTTGGTATCAATGCGGATCATTGACTTAGCAATGGGAATTCGACGGACGACCGGCAGCTTAACTCCGGTTTATTTTTCTCTCTGATCGACCATATTGGATTTTCCAATTGAATGGTAAATCCTTGTAGAAGTTGAAAGTGGAAAACAAAAGGGTATATCCTGTCTCCTAATGAAGTTGAGATTTTTATGTATTCCGCTGTTAGTTACACGTTTTTGGGGGTGGGAAAAAAAAAATTGTTTCCATGTATTTTTCTAGTTGACGAGCTAGCTATAATCTTGGTGAATTTCAATGCTCAATTCAATTTTCTCCATTTTTTACTTTGAAAGCAAAAAATTTCTTATGTTGGGAAGAAAGTGAAACCAAAGTTTTTTTTTTTTTGGGTAATAAAAGCGAAACCAAAGTTTTGTATTTCTATTTGAATCTGGTTTTATTNAGTTTTTTTTTTTTGGTAATAAAAGCGAAACCAAAGTTTTGTATTTCTATTTGAATCTGGTTTTATTGCTGAAGTGACAAGGAAATACTAGTTTACAAGGATAATGTGAAAGTTGTTATTATTTGAAAGATTAATGTGCCATATGTTATAAAGTTTAAGGGTAAAATGTAAGTAGCCCTTTTTTCTTGTTAATGATATGCTAGTGGAGGATTTGATTACATAATGGCATTTCAAAATCAGAAGGATCTTGCATTATAAAGCATTGTAAATAATTTGCAAGTTTTTTTTTTTTTTTTGTGGCTAATAACGAGTGCATATATAAACACCAAATTATTTTTAATAATAATAAAGACGGTGATAAGAGTTATTCATTGCATTAGCGGTGATAACGAATAATTATATAAATTATCACGTGCGTGCGGTTGATATTTGTGGTTATAATAATTCATAATTGGGACGACGTACCGACAATTCTTGACTTTGTTATGTTGTGAATGGAGCGAGAAGGGGAGGAGAAAGAAAAATGAGTGATGTACTTCATGTTTTTTTTTTTTTTTTTTTTTTTTTTTTTTTTTTTTTTTTTTTTTTTTTTTTTTTTTTTTTTTTTTTTTTTTTTTTTTTTTTTAT
>QANX01001313.1:18242-29749 GCA_003254975.1 Ochetophila trinervis
TCATGATTTACCAAATCCCAAACAGGGTTTTTTTTTAAATAAAATTTTAATATGTTAATAAATTCATATTTAACCACTAATTGAATATTAAAATTTTAATTTTTATGTAATTCAAAGATTAATAAACACAGAAATAATGCTAAAACATTTAGATGGACCTGAATAAAACTGATCTTATATATAAATACATAAAACATAATGCTGCAATTTTAAGTTTCAAACACACGAGATTATGTAATATAATTCCACCACAATATTATTATATTGTTGGCAAAATCATATGATCATTTTCATATCATTTTTAAGTTTATATGTTTATATACACCAATTACCATATTTAACCCTTGTTTCAGATCAGATCTGATTTCCGACATGCAAAAATTGATATAAACATGCATAATATATTTTATTATATAATATTGCATCCGATAAACGAAATTAAATTAAATTATAAAAGCATTTCAATGGAATTAATTCTTGGTCAAAAAATACATAAAGTTTAAGTGTATATATCTGGTGAGGTGGTGGTTCAAATTCATTAATTAATACTTGCCAATATTTTCCGTCACAGAGCGACAAGCATTCAGAAATTAGAATGGATGGTATTTTTTCCATATCTCTCTCTCTCTTAATTAACTTTTCAGTAACCTATTTTAATGCAAAAGCATATTTTTTATTTTAAATATTATACATATATATTTATGAATAATATTGCATAATAATAATAATATTATATATATAGATATATAGTTTGTGGAGCTGTGTGCATTGTGCAATTCATTCTTGGTGTTTAAGGAATTAAAGCTGATCAACTTGGACCAAAAGTGGTGCATGGGATTGGCTGAGTATTCCAGTTCCATGAACAGCCAACAGAGACATTAATCAAAGAGATAATAATTAAAAAAACAGAGAAATTAATCAAAGTAGAATTAAAAAAAGAAAAAAAGGTAATTAATTAAAAGATTAAACGGTTAAAATTTTCCTAGAAAAGGACCTCCATCATATGTATTATATATACAGGAGGTGAATCATAAATCTAACATTTGGTTGCTAGGTTAAGTGCCTTACAGCAAAGAGCCAAAATATATACATATTATATATATATATATATATATATATTTGTATATAGAATTCAATAAATGGAGGGTGTAGATCTGGATGGATCAACTTAGTGGGGTGTATTATTCTTGAGCACACTTGCCAAGGAGAATGTTTTGTGGGTCCCAAACTAGGACCAAAGAAAGGTAGGTTTGTCAGATCTTTCTTAATCTTTTTCATTTGGAAAAAAAAAAAAAAAAGATAAAGTGGGCATGGGAAAGCAATGATCATATATACATGGAAATGGGACATTGTAAAAGATAGTCTTTCAAAAAACCTGTTTGGATATACAAAGTCAGTAGGTGAGCTTTTGCTTTGAGGCAGGTTTTTAATGGCTTTAATTAACATAAACATTTCCAGTCGCTTTTTTGGAAGACTGTCACTCACTTTGGTTTTAAATATTTTACAAAAAAATAAATAAAAAGTCATGTGTTGGAAGAATTCTGATCTCAGATTCTTACCTGCTGGCTCTCTCTTCTTCTTTTTAGCTCCTTAATTTCACTTGCTGTGTAATGTCTGAAATTTTGAATTATACTATATATATATATATAGTTCTGATCCTATTATGATATTTAATTTTATAAAGTCATTCATACTTTATTCTAATTTATTTGCACTGTATTCTAACGTTATAAAATCAAAATATATTCATAGTATCATTATTGTATATATAAAAAAATAATAACCTGCTAAATTAATGTAACATATACCAGCTTGAAATGAAAGAAAAACCTTTTTAATGAAAAAAAAGAAGAAGCTATATATTAACTAAACAAAATATATATGTAATAATTTCATCCATTAAATTAAACTCCTTAAAACTTCCACATTATACAACTTATTTATTTTTTCCTTTTTTTTTTTCTTTTGGTACCAAACTCAACAAATGACACATGATAGTTGTAGTACATGGCTTTGCTCTTCATCCTCTAGTTGATCCGATCGATAGAAGAAATTATACATAAAGAAAATGGCATATAATAATAATATGTAGTAGCTAGAATATGCCTTCTCTTCTACTTGTTATCCCCTAAAAAAATTTGGGTTCATCATCTTTGATCTTTAATTTCTTCTATCTTTACAGACTATAGTATATCCCAAACAATCACCCTTTTTTTTTTTTTCTTTTTTTCTGAAGCCAATCTAAAATAAGCTTCAAAATTCCCACCATTGTTCAAAGTCTAAAAAGAAGATAAATAAAAGGAAAATTGAGAAAAAAAGAAGAAGAAGATAGAGAAACCCATATATCCTATCTGTTAGTTATGGAAGAAATCCAAACAAGTCGACCCACAATGAGAAATTAAATATAAAGTTAAAAGAAAAAAGAAAAAGAAATTAAACCCAGAAGAGAGAGGGAAGAAAAAGAAAAAAAAAAGATAAGGATTTTTTTTTTAATTATTGTTATTATTTTTACCATGATCCTCCACCTAACATTCCAGTCCAATACCCAGTTGTTTCAGCTCCTTGGTCTTTATTTGGCTGATCAATTCCAGCAGCTGTGTTTGAAACCTGTTTCAAATCTTCAAATGGAAACAAAAGCCTTCCATTGTTCTCCTGATGATGAACTCCATAGCCACTTCCAAGCCCATCCAAAGAGAAATTAAGAGTTGGCTTGAATTCTTGTAAATTAGGAAACCCAGCTGATGCATATACTGTATTAGGATCAGGCACTGACATGGGCATGAAGGAATTAAAACCCCTTGAAGTGAGTCCATTGAGAAGCTCCAAAGCTGAAAGATGGTTTGCACAACTTGTACTAGTAGTAGTAGTAGTAGCAGCAGCAGTAGTACAAGTATTGTTGTTGTTGTTGTTGTTGTTTTCAATGTTGTTGTTGTTTGGAACTTGATGAACCAAGTCAGAGATGTTTGGGAAAGCAAGGTTTAGATCTTGGGGTTGATTGATGTTGATCTTTGGGTTTAGATGAGGTTGATGAACCAGATCAGGAAGTCTCTTTGAAGATTGAGAAGACAATTGATGAGAAGAAGAAGATGATGATGATGATCTTTTGTTCTTCCTTGAACCTCCTCCAACTGGTATGTTTCTGAGGGACCCACCTTTAGTCCAGTACCTTCTACAGGTCTTGCAGAAGTATCTGGGCTGTGTGAGACTGTAATTGTTGTAGTAACAAAATTTTGTGTTTGTTGAATTGCACCTTGGACAGTTTAGGGCTTGTTCCTTCTGAGGCCTTGCTTTCCTTATCTCTAAATTATTTCCAGCTTTTGTATTTGTCACTATATCTTCCAGTGGTTTCACCACAATTTCCTACATGAAAATTAAGTCCAACCAAACAAAATTAAACATGATATAATTAATTAATTGGAGAAGAAAAATTAGAAATATTTAAATTGATATGTAAAGAAAAACCCATATAAATAAATATATATATATATATATATATATATTGCATGAAGATCAAACAAAAGAAAATTAATTCATCAAGGTGAGAAAAAATTTAAGAAGATAAGAGTATATTAAACAATTTAGCAGCTTTGCTTTAGCTCATCAACAAATTAAAAGAGTTATGAAAGAAAAAAAAAAATAAGCGCAGATAAGCATAATTTCCTATATGAAATTAAGCACACCAAACAAAATTAAACATGATATATATGGAGGAGAAGATAGAAAATTTAAAAATTAAAGTTTTTTTTTTTATAAAAAAAGTGCAATTAATATATATAAATATATAACTTGAAGATCAAACAAAAAGAAAAATTCATCGATCGAGGAGGAAAAAAATTAAAAAAGAAAAAAGAGTATATTGCAGAAAGACAAGCAAAACAAAACAATTTAGCAGCTTTGCTTTTTCACTTTTTTGAGATCATATTGGCTCATGAACAAAAAGAGTTGGAAAGAAAGAAAAAAATTAAAAAGAAATAAAGAAAAAGGTAAAGTGAAAGATGTTGAAGATAAACCGATAAAAACTAAATCCAATACAAGTGGGGACTATCTCATCCACTACTATACACCATGAATATACAGAAAAGAAGAACAAAAGGCCAGGCACTCTTAACCAAATCAAAACTCTTAATTATTCTCTTGGAAAAAAAAAAAAAGAAAACCCACTAAGAAATGTTTTTATATAATTGAGATGAAGAAGTGGGTTTGTGGATCTCTCTATACCTGTGGCCATTGAGCAGTATCCATGGTTGAAACCGATGATGATGAAGAAGAAGAAGAAACTGTTATCCTCAGAGAAAGAGAGAAAGAGTGAGAAAGAGAGAAAATCACTTCCTTTTCTTCAAAATGGTTGCAGAGCTGGAAAGAAGGAAATTTTTTTTTTTTGTTTGTTTTTTTGAGATGGTTTATGTTTGGACGTTCTATGTATGAATGATCCTCTCTTTATTTGTTCGGTGTATAAGGAAGAGAGAGAAGGAAAGAGAGAGACTATGTTATTTTCTATAATTTATAATAATAATAATATACTTTTTTATTTTTTTTTTCATTTGAGAGTATTTTATTCTAAACTTCCGAGTGGGAATATTTGTCTGCAGATTTAATATTTTAATATATATATATATGTATATATATGATTATGTAAAGATTTCAAATTGAAACTTTATAGTGGCTTTGTATGTACAATAATATTTTGGTGGTGGTTTTCTCTTTGCTGACCAGAAAACTGGGATGACTCATGTCACTTCTCTAAATTCAATTCCATTAGCCAAATGTCTCAATTCATTTTTACTTTTATATATAAGGTTTAAATGGTAATTTTTAAAATTGAATTTCTTCGTTTAAGGATTTTTACAATTAATTTGTAAAATTGATACTTTTTAAATTGAAAAAAATTACACATTTGTCCAATATAGTTGAAATTGACAAAAAAAATTACACATTTGTCCAAATTAATTAAAATTAATAAATTCTATCAATTTAAAATTAATATATGACCCTCAAATTATTTTATTTTTATTTTTTATTGTACCAAAAATTTTAAAAATAAAATTAAAAACATGAAAAAAAAATTTGAAATTCATTTATAGTTTTTTTTTCTCTTTTTTTAATTTTTTTTAGTTTTTAGTAAAATTAAAAATGAAAAAAATAATTTTGAAGGTTATATATTAAGTTTAAATTGATAGAATTTGTTAATTTTAACTAAATTGGACAAATGTGACAATTTTTTTTTTTGTCAATTTCAACTACATTGGACGAATGTGCAACTTTTTTCAATTTAGAAGGTATCAATTGCATAAATTAATTGTACAGACTCTTAAGTTAACAAATTCAATTTTAGAAAATACTAAAATGCATTTAAACCTATATATAATTTTTTTTTCTTTTTTCTTTTGGCTGAACTTGATCTGAAACATCATTCTTCTGAGCTTGATACTTTTGCTTCATTCTTAATTATCCTATATTATATATATATATATAAATTAATAAAATAAGATAAATTTATATTGATTTTCAAAAATATATACAAATTAATTATGATAGAATTTTACACTTTATGTACTACAAATTAACCAAAAGTAGTGTCCAACCCCAGACCATAATAGACTTCAGTGGTTTTGTATTCTTTATTGGTTTTCTAATAAAAATAAGAAAAAAATATTTAGTTGGAGATAAATAGTGTTGACAAGGTACGCTGTCCAAAGAAATGGACTATATACAAAAACAGCAATGGGAACATATATGCTATGTTGATTCAATTGATGGGTCATATTTGATGGACCAAATGAGGGAAAATGGTGCTCAAATTCTTAGATCCGTCCATGAAATTAAGTGCAATCCCATCGATCTCGGTTTGTACGTACATATGAGCAAAAGCAATAGATTGAATATAATATATATATATATGTGTGTGTGTATATATTTATGTGTATATGTGTGTGTGTGTATATGTGTATCCAAGTTTATTACCAAAAAATATAAATGTCCAAGTTGAAAGGGTTTCCAAACCCTCCATATATATATCTACATTACTTTAGACAACCAGACTCCCAATAATTTTTCTCAAAGCAGTACAAACCCTTTTTGCATGAAGCATCTAAAAGTGAGTCAGCATTCATTCTCATGGGCATGAATATGGTAAGCCTGTTGGTAGTGCTACTTCCCACATGGTTGATTATACCACATATTGTTCTTAGCTCATGCTATAGAGACTTATAATTTAGTAGGGCTAGCTTTACCTTTCTATATATATATATTTATATATATATTATCATGTATACTAGATATATAAAATTTAAAAGCTAAGATGAAATAATAAATAAAGAGATAAGTGATTTAGATTTTTAAAAATTCTTGATGAATTATTTATTCATTTATTTTTTATTTATTACTTAATCTTAGCATTTAAATTTCATAATGAACATAACAAATGTTAAATATATCTGATAGTAGCTTGACTGCATATATATACATATACAGTATGGTGCAAACATTCAATTTTTTTTAATTTGTGAGTACATATAAAAATGACAGTTATAAAACAAAATCGTCGTATATAAAATCGTCATTGATATAGTACATTTACAAGTTAAAATTATGGATATCCGTACCATAAAAAATTCTTTATATATATAATGCATGATGACAAAGTGTTCAATGAAATTCAAACTGGAATTGAACTCATTCTTCTTATTATTCTTCTTATTAAACTTTTGGATACTTTAAGGGGCTAAGATCTAGAATAATCAAAACTAAAATCTTAATCAAACTGTTGTCACTGAAACAACATTAATGGTTTAATTATGGTTACAAAGCTTTTTTATGAGGGAGTTTTAACTGTACAGTAATGCTATACAAACCAATATATTTATTATATTTATTTATCAAATAATAAATGTTAACATATTATTAGTTGTCATATTCATATAACTTAAATATAGGTAAGTGAATTAAAAAAAACTAAACCAATTAAATACTGTTACATTATTTGTCATGTCATTTAGTAAATAGATTTGGTGAATATTTTAACAAATCTAGCATTATTGATAACTATAACCAATTCAAACCGAAATTTTGTCACAAATGAATTTCGGAGATAAAAATATAATTTATTAATAACATAATTTGTTTTAATATTGTTTTAGAAGATAAACATTTAAAAAATGGGGTCTGGCTTAAGAGTTTAGCGTTTCTTAAACAGAGATTTCATAAATTTCTACATGATATATATTAAGTGGAAATTACATCTATATATGTACATATCATATACATATTGAGAAATAAGTAATTTGCAGGCGACTTGACTGCACTACACCAACAAATATGCTTTTACATCCCCTTTTTAAAGCCGACTTTACAAAAACCCATCTCTTTCACCCCAAAAAAAAGACCCTCTGTCTAATTAACGTCTGCTTTGAAAAAATACCAGTCAACAAAAATGTCATCCATTAATTGGACTATCTACAGAAATATGCAGTTAACTCTGTATACTGGAAATGATGAATTTGCCATCTTCGGTAAATCATGGTTAGAAAAAGGTTTTTTAACCAAAAAAAAATGGTTAGAAAAAGGTTTTATTAGAGTTAACCACAAACACTCAAAAACGACAACTTATTTTTCTTTTAAGGTTGAAATGCATTTTGTACTTTCTAAAATTTAATTTGTTCACGTAGCAATCTCTACAATTAATTTGTGTAATTGCCTTTCTAAATTAAAAAAAAAAATTATTTTTGTCCAATTTAGTTAAAATTGATAAATTCTATCAATTTAGATGTAACTTGCATAACAAGTTATCTTCAAAATTGACTTTTTCATTCTTTATTTTATCAAAAACTGAATTTTTTTTTCAAATTTTTTAATTTTTTTAATTTTTGGTACAATAAAAATAAAAATCAATTTTGAAGGTCAAGTCTTATACACGTAACTTCTAAATTGATGGAATTTGTCAATTTTAGCTAAATTGGACAAATGTGCAACTTGTTTTTGTTCATTTTAACTAAATTGAATAAATGTGTAATTTTTTTCAATTTAAAAAGTATCAATTGCACAAATTAATTATAAAGACCTATATGTGAACAAATTCAATTTTATAAAATACTAAAGTGTATTTAAACCTTCTTTTAATTAAATCACAAAATAAGCAGAACACTTGTCCCTATTTCTCCAAAATAAACACTTAATTATACCCATCTTAATAAAACCCTACACCCAACTACTACAATTATGGGTATAATGATGTTCTAATAGTATAAGCAAAATTTAACGCACATAAAATAACGTCCATAATCAACGCCATGGTATGTGTGTGTCTATATACATATGTTTAATTTGGTCATTAGCTCATTCAAAATAACATCTTCTACTCCAAATATATAATATATATCTTGCTTTTATATGGAACTTTACATATTTAAATTCTATTAAAAGAAAATGAACTATATCAGATTCCTATGAACCATAATGTATATTTTAATCTTAATTTTTAAAGTGATTCAAAAATAAATAAATAAATATTGATTCTAAACTACCAAACCGTTATGACATGAGTCTGATTCTATATGTGTGTGTAGTATGTGGTATATACGATGCATGACATAAGCATAGAATTGGAAAATTATGGATGACAATGTTAGTTTATTATGCCATTTCTTTTTATTTTTATTTTTATACTAAAAATCAAAGTAAATCATTTAATGATAAACAATTAAATTGTTGCACGGTGTGTAGATCTTATTTAATTTAAAAAAAAAAATCTATATTTTTCTTTTTTTTTCACTTAATATTATATTATATCAATGCCACAATATAGCGTAAACTATGTAGCCTGTTAGATTAAAAGTATAAATGTATTCAACTTAAAATCTAATGGATTTAAAAAATATATATATTAAAATCCTACAGTTATTCACTTAAGATTTTAATAAAAGAGTGTTTCTCAGATCTATGACATCCACCCCAAATATTTCACTGGATTTATCTAGGATTCTTACATATTTTGCATAGAGTCTTTCAAACTTTATAGTAATTAATAATTTTTTTTTAAATATATGGTTTTTTTTTTTTATATCCATCAAGCTGAATATACATTTATATACAGAGGGGTGTTCTCATGCATAGCTTTTTATAAAGGTATTTGAAAAATAATTTACACCCTTCAATGTATTTACTTCAACTGTTCATATAAATATGTCTTTTTAAAAACCCTTGAATATCTCATATTTAATATTTATATACAAACACTGTTTATTTATTTTTTACCTGAATTATTTATTGCTTCTAAAATAATTTTTCTCTTTACTCAAACTCAATCATCTTTCTCTCTCCTCAATTTCTAAAATAATTTTTCTTTTTACTATGAATTATTAATTTTTTTTTTATTTTTTTTTATATAGATCCTTGTATTCTTGAGATCTCTACAATATATTATACATTAATTCTTTACAAGAGAATATATAATATCAGCAAAATAACATAGATATAATATTTTCTGTATGACAATTTAAAACACTTCTTGTTATATATATATATATATTAAACTCATTTTTTTTTAATTAGAAGTGAATAACATACAATTTTTGGTGCCACATATCATTAAAGCCATGAAACTCTTCATCATATATATGGTGTTTTTTTTTTTTTGGGGTGAGAAGTAAATAAAATATTTATGTGCTAATTAAAATTAGAAATCAATCAAGAGAGAGAAAGATAATTTAAACTTAATTAGAAGAAATAATGATTGATTATGAATAGAAATTTTAGCAGCAATGAGTAGTTTGGGCAAACAATAAAATTTGTTTGAATATGAATATTTAAAGGTTTTAAAAAAGATAAATACGAACTGTTAGGTTTTTCTTTTGCTGAAAATACGAACTGTTAGGTTAGATTAATTAAAAGGCTTTATTTGTCAAAAAACTTTATATGGGGAATGCTGCCCAGATTATGCTGGAAAGCCCACGTTCTATTATCAGTAGTAATAGGGCACTGACACACCATATTTGGGCAACAATGCCTAATAGAAAAATAAAATAAAATAAAATAATATATATATATATATATAAAGTTAATCAGTTATCAAATTCATCTGAATGGGATTCGTATGTAAATGCTAAATACCTACGTATTTTATACATGGTTTATAAAAAAAAATTATGTAATTGTATGCTATGTTGGTTTTTATTTATTCATTAAATTATATGTAATTTGTTTATTTCAATTAGTTGTTATTATTAGTTAGTTTGTTAGATATATCAATTAACTAGAAATATAAAATAAATAAATAACCAAAATATTAACATTATTTCAAATTTTGTTTCATTTGATATTTATGTTTTTCTCTTTTTTTTAAATTTGCAGTTAATTGAAATATAGAACTACCATTAATTAACTTAAACTAATAATTAAAACACATAAACTACATACAATTTAGTTGAAAAATAATAAAAAATTAAAATCAAACACATTAACAAACAACATGTGTATATAAATAATTTAAACAGTTTTCAAACTGGATCTTCAAAAATGTGAACAAAACAAACAATGCCTTAACCTTTCACATGGAGAGCAGCTGTGTAACTTGTCACTTAAGAATTAAGATTCCAAAAGAGTGTGTATGCATGTTTAGTCGACTGAGGAAGTGACACGTGCACCAGCACTAACCATATGACATCTTAAGGAGAATGAGCCAACGGTCCTGATTGGCTGAATCCAATCTCATAATCATGGCTTTTGATTGATTAAAAACGGGACCCAACTATTTATCAATCATGCAGGCCCACGTGGGTGTCTTCCTTTCTGAACAAACTGCTACAATGAGCCTCTATGACATCATTAGCATTACTAAATCATAATTCCCACTCTGGCCCCACCTAATGCTTCTCGATCTTCCAATTGGCGCTATAGTTTTTCAAATTTTCAACACGTGGACTACATCAGTCGGTTTGATGCTTTTCTTTTCGAACACTCCACCTTCTTAACTACCTTAAACTCTATTTTTGTCATAAATAACTTCCTATTAATATAAGATATTTAATTCTTTGTCTTACTCTGTCAACAAATTTTGTCCGCAAATTTTTCTTTTATCAAAATATTATAATATGGAAAAAATAAATCTCCATTATTTTTATTTTTATAATTGTGATGAAGAAAATAATCTATTGAAAATAGCTAAAAATAGGATGACATTTTATTTTATTAAAATGTTACTATTTTAATTAACATTTACATGAGTAAAATAGAAAATGTCGGATCTTTTACTATTTTCATTAACATTTACTATTTTCATTGTCGGATCTTTGTAATATAGAACATAGATTGGTTTTATCACATCCATTTTTCTATAATAGGGAAGATAATTTTATTGTAAATTCTTGAATCCATGTTCAATTAAATGTCGAATTTAGATGATCCATTTTGGTTTTGACAAAATCTTTATAATGCTAGTATGCACATGCTAACAGATGAGATGTTAAAAAAATTAAATTATAAAGCTTTTTTTATTCACTCAAAAAAAAAAAAAA
>QANX01001313.1:29795-44952 GCA_003254975.1 Ochetophila trinervis
AAATCTATATGATCTATTTCTTTATTAACATTTGATTGGTTTAAAGACTTTTACCTAGCTAATTCATAAATTAACTAATTAATTTTAGTTCAAGCTTATTTTTGCAATGATTCCACATGATCAAAGACTGCTAAGTAACCCAGGTATCATAAAATAAAATATCATCTACACCCCCTTAAAGTTTATATTAATTCTACTATAAATTTCGTGGTTTAAAACATTTCACANATAAAATATCATCTACACCCCTTAAAGTTTATATTTATTCTACTATAAATTTCGTGGTTTAAAACATTTCACATATACTCTATGTTGTTAGCAATTTTTTGTTAACTTTAACGGGTTAAGGGAATTTTTGTAAATGAGTATCATAAAAGGCAGAGATTGGACGGTTTGCAAATGCTAATATTGAAAATATCATCTACACCCCCCTAAGGTTCATTTCTATTTTCACTATAAACTCTGTAGTTTGTAACATTTCAGATATCCCCCACGCTATTAGCATTTTTTCGTTAACTTAACTTGTTAAGGGTATATCTAAAGTTGAAGTTGGAAGATTTAGGGATACCAAATTTGTGCACAGATGCCGATTTTGGATCTCAAACCGAGAAAGATTGATAGAAGGATAAGAGAGTTTTAGGTACTAAAAAGGCAAATCCACATTAGAAATATTTTCCATCTGGGTAACAAATATATTTTCATTTTATTGATTGATTTTCATGAAATTATGTTTGCAAAAGTGTATTCAAATTCAAAACCTGCATAAAAAAAAGCTCACGGTGGAAAATCCATTGAGGAGAAAAAGAGAATAAACATATATACCCTGGGAGAAGCCACCCATCACTTACCTAGGCGAAGTTAAAATTTTGGGGAAGCTGGGTAATTTTGGTCAAAATTAGAGGGTTTCGGCAATTTTGGTCAAATTAAAGGGTTAATTGGGGAATTTCTTTTACTTTTCCTTTAGGCTTTCTTTTAAGCATGACGATGAACAGAATAAAAGCATCTCTAATGGCCTTTTTTCTTTTAAAGAGCATAACTTTTGAAATAAAAAGCATTTTTAAAATTTTAATAAAATAGAGAGTTGATTTTTTTTTTATGTAACTTCAATCACACTATTTATAACAACTCTTTATTTAATATTTCTCAATAAATAATTAATTTAATTTTCTCTCTCTTTTGAACATTATAGAACAAATCTAATAAATCAAAATATTTTGTTAAATAAAAAATTAAATTAAATTTTTAAATGTGCATTGAAAATTGTAGATACAATAAATATGTGCTTTAAAAATTTTATATGAAGAGTAGATTTGGCTCTCCACATTTGGAGAGCCAAATTTCATTATGTATTTTAACTTTCTCATTCGAAAAGTCCATTAGAGTTGTCAAATTGAAAATTACTTTTTAAAATAAAAAAATTGATACTTTTAAAAAGTGTATTTGAGATGCTCTAAGCCTCAATGCATTAATACCTAGGCANCTATATATATAAATTATAATAAAAAATATATAAATCACGAATAAAATCGATTTAAAAAAAAATGAAAATCAATTTTATTTGTCTTGGTTACGATCCTGTGGACTTGTTGTATTGTGCTACGTACAAACCGCTGCAGCTGTCGCAGTAGGCTTTGACCAGCCAGTCAGCCGCTAAGAAGAAATAGTGTAACAAATGGCAGCGAATTGAGGCCGTCCTATGTGGGGCATCTTCGACGGTTGGGACCCACATCACAGCGGAAGAAAAAATTGTAGCGCTGGGATTACACTCCCACTTCTAGTTCTAACGAACATATGGAATTAACACGTGTGGACTTTACATGCATGAGAAAAGTGAGTTGGACATCCGAAGGAGTATCAGAATTTTTACTCCACCATGCCAATTGGACCAATCACATGTGCCACGAATTTGACCCCACGGAAGGCGCGCACACACACTTACCCACCCGATTGAAATATCCGAGAAAGGGGCGGGCGGTGGTGGTGGAGCTGCGTGTGGGGCCCCATTTACATCAAACACGCGCTTGTTCATTTCAATATCATACCCAACCGAGTAAGCAATCCTCAGCCGTCTGATGGAAAAAAAATTCTAGCCCTTCCTTTCCAATCGTACGGTCTGATGCTGTCAAGTGATTGGGCCCCTCACCACCCCCTTTGACGTGGACCGCATGTCATAGTGCGGACCACATCATCAGGAACAAAATAAAAATAAAAAAGATTTTAATAGCAACTTGGGAAGTTGGGGGTGACTTTCTTCTGCATTTCACTTTCAAAATCTCCCATTTTAGTCAAACGCCATTTACATCTAACGTGAATTCGTTGGATTCTCACCACCGTCCGATTCTTTGCCAAGCTTCATCACGAAACTAGCGTGAAAGATTTTCTACGGGTCCCACCAAATCCCAGTTGGATTGCTTCTTTGTTCCTTCTTCTGCTGTTCGGTCCTACTGTGTGTGCAATTTGGTCAACGCACTGTAAATTTTTATTTTTTTATTTTTCCTTGATTATCCATTTTTATAACCTAAATTGAAGAAGAAAAAGACAACCCAATTAATAATATTCCCCGGTGAAAATTTTCAGGTTCTGAATTTAAAGATTAGATTAGTATTAGTGTTGAAACTTGAAACCCTCTTTTCGAATTTAAAAGAAAAAATGAAAAGGGAAATAAAGTGCCAGTTTTATAAACATATCCAAAATTTGCATAAACATTTTTTAAATATAAATAAAAAAATAGAGCCGTGTTTGTTTAGTAGCATAGGCAATTAAAGTGGATGATATTAAGTTATAAAAAATGAAGTTTATATAAGTGGATGTGTGGGTTGGTACCTGTGCAAAACATGACTGAATAATGGATTTGAATAATAAGAGAAACTCAAAGGCATGCCAAACACGACCTAAAATTCTTCTTCCAAACAGAAACTAGGCCAAATCTCTATTAAAAATACATTCTCTCTTAGTAATATTTAACTGTTCATCCACATGCTAATTATTCATGCTTACTGATATTCTTTTATGTTCTTTTTCAAATAAAATACTAGAGACAAAGATCCATTGAGATCTATCACTTTATACCCCTCGATGCAATTTCTTTTTAGCAACGCATGGTTTTGGTTTCTAAATTTTTAAATTTATAGTACCTATAAACTACTACTAGCTAAATAATATTTTGTTGCGAAATTCTTTTTTCTTTTATAATTAACATATAATTACCAATTAATTCATCGGCCTGCTTTACTAAGTGGGAGTGTAGTCGGGATGCATATATAGAGTTCTCTTTCAATTTTTCTTTTAAATATTTTATTTAGTTGGATATGACTCTTTTTCGAATTAATTAATACTTATGAACTTATGCATTGCATATATATATTTATGAAAGGTCAATTAAAATCAGTTGATAAATAAATACAGCGAAATCCTTATTTGGCCCTAAGTTTCAGTGTCAATTATAAAATGTTAGATTGCTAAAAGTAGTTATATGTGGTAAGAAGTGAATTACTATTATATACTTATTATTATCATATTTGCTTGATTAGTGGACATGAAAATGGAACAATTACAATGTTTGGTAGAGCATTGGTTTTAGTTTTTTTTTTTCCTACTTAATTATGTTTATTTTGTTTACTTCAAATGTTTATTAATAGTAGCTAGTTATCTCAATTTGTTAATTTGGCATATTAAATAACTATAAATTTAAAAAAAGAAAAATAACATAAAATCCACCGAGACAATCTAAATATTTTTCAATTTGATTTTTTTTCTTCACTTAATTAGGTCTGGATTTTATTTCTTATACGTGAAAATATCATTAATATCAAACTTTTATTCGTTGAACATCTACCACAAAAGTCATACGTATTAGTCGCACATCCATTAGTATTTACTTTTAAGGTGGGAAAAAGAAAAACGTGGGAAAATCTAAAAGTTGGTATATGATTATTCATATTAGACTAAGTACACAACTATTTTAATTCCTTGGCAGACTAACGGTAGTAGATGATGGGTTTTATGTTATCTTTGATGCCAAACAAGTGTTTGGTATATGCAATATTCCCCTCAACAAAATCCGAATAAAAATCCGAGAAGCACCCATAAAAAATTTTTATCACGTCAAATCAACTCGTTTACCGATACCTTATCATTTTTTTTTGATATTACGTTATTATCACATCAAATATCTAAGTAATTGTATTATTATTAATTTTTTTTTTTTTATATGAATGTGGAGAATTCAAGTTCTAGAACGTTGTTTGTAAAGAGACTTATCAGGTTAATTAATAAACATCCATTAATATCTTCTTAACATGCACTACAAAAAAAGTGAGCAGTTGCTATGAATTTTAGCCATAAAAATATTGATTTTTAGCTAAAGGGTGTTTTTTCTCACATTCTCCAGATTAGTAGCTAATCACTAAAAATTTCATACAAATCAGCTACAAAACATTCATTGTAGCTCAATTTTGTAACTAAAAATTCAAACTTTGAGGCGGCAAAATTTCCCTCCTTCCAATATTATAAATGTAATGTTCTTTTGCTACAAACAGTTAAGTTCGTGTGTAATAGTATAATTTAGCTACAAAAAAAATTGTAGCACAAATATAATATTAACACCTTCAAAAATATTTGTAGCTAAACTAAAACCGGTGGCAGTTTTGTAAATATACAAAGCGTATGTCCTATTTTTTATTTGACCAATTTTTCTCCCTTCTAACTCCACCTACTCCAAATGTGTCTCAAATTATCAGACATTTTAGCAAACATGGGAGATTGAGAGCTGAAATGGTGGAAAGTCCTTTCCAAAACCATCGATTTGCTTCCTCCACTAGCTTCCTCAAGTCATCAGCTTCTTCAAGTCACCNAAATCTTTTAAAATCTGAAAGTATTCAAAAAATCATTAACTGTAAAAGATTTTAAAAAATGATAGATTTTAATGAATTTCATTATATTTTAAAAGGAATTTTATGAATGAAAAAGTCTAACTGAAATCCCACCTATTTTTATGGATTTCATTGGATTCTTTTCAATTCAGATTTTAATGGATTTTATAAAAGTCTATTAAAATCTAGCTGAATTCAATTAAAACTTTATAAAAATCTTTTAAAATCTGAAAGTATTCAAAAAATCATTAACTTTAAAAGATTTTAAAAAATGACAAATTTTTATGGATTTCATTATATTTTAAAAGGAATTTTATGAATGAAAAAGTCTAACTGAAATCCCACCTATTTTTATGGATTTCATTGGATTTTTATGAATTATATACAGAATCCATAGAATTCTATAAAAATCTATGAATTCTTTTAAAATCTACAACTCTATTTAAATTTATTAAACTTTAAATTGAATACACCCCTTTAGAATTTCTACTATTTTCTTTCTTACTGATCTAGTTTAGCATAAGAAAGAAGAGAGGAGAGAGGCTAGAGAGAAAAAGTTAGAAAATAGTGGAGAAAATAAATCTTATGAACATTTGGTTCAGAGGATTCAAAACGAAGTTTCAAAAATTTGGTACGAGAGGTAAGATCGTGATCCTTTACTATGGTTGTTTTTTTTTTAGAAAGGTGAGATTTGAGATCTAAGATGTATTATGTTCTTTTTCTATTTTCTCGTTTAGTTCTGGTGTGGAGAATAAAGTCAAGTAAAGAGTTTTAAAAACCGTTGAGAGGCTCAACTAATTTTTTTGTCTTAAAAAGTAATTAGGATTTATATTATAATATATATAAATCATTGTTGATTGTTTATTATTTTAAATTTATGACTCATATATGCATTATTATGACTTTTGACATGTTATATGTGTGATTATGATTATATAATGTTATTTAGAGCATCTATAATAGAATGTGAATTGTTAAAATTAACATGTCACATAAGCATATATAGACATTATTTTGAAAAAAATACTCTCAAATGGTAATGTATATAATGAATGTCGAATTGACGTAGCATTGACATTGTCAATGTGAACGTTTACTTCTGGAGACTTTGTTAGACATTATCAAATTTCTAAAAAAGTAAAATTTTCCTTAATAATCTGATTTGCTCAAAAACTAAAAATAGTTAATAAAATATATACTTAATTAATAACTATAAATAACTTTTGTGTACATTATCATTGTAGAATAATTTTTGAATTGATTATGCATTTAAGCCATATAAATTTGGACAATGTCTATTTTCATACCACATATGCAGCAGTCTATATTTTTCATTTGAGATACTCTTATGAATCATTATTGAGCTTGATGATTATTTATAGTGAAGCTTTTTTACTATTTATACGGACCAGATCCTATTTCAAAACTACATTTCTCTAGAATCTAACTTTTCAAGGAACAATCTCCAATTTATGGCATATCAAAATGATTTTTCTATTTTTATTTATGATTTCTCAAAGTTGACCATGCTTCGTTGTCTCAAACCCCCCACGTAATTTGTATTTCTTAATTTTTGGATATGTAAACGTTTTCATTAATATTTGGAGTTTTTATTTTTGAAAACTAGACTTTAATATGTTTCTTTTGATATAAAAATCCTTAAAATCAGACCTACACATTATTTATAATGATTTGTAAAAGTTTACAAAAATTGCTCAAAACTTTGTGACATGTACAGATTCCGGTTTGTGTTTAATTTTATTAAGTGGACAAACAAACTCCGATTGAGCTGAAATTTTATACATGATACCCGCTGTATGTCTAGCATTTTTACATAAAAATATATAATTTTGGTAATTTATATTTTGTCTTTAATTGCTATTTGAATGGAGCATGTTTGTTGTCTTTTCAAATTATGTTCATTATAGTGTTAAATGGTTTTTATGAGTTATTGAGTTGTTCTTAGCTTAAAAATAATTACGAAGTTCCTTTATTATGTTGATTACTGATCTAGAAAGTTTCGCTAAGTTTATTCTCGTAAGGCTTGGGAAATTTTTTATGCAAATCTTGGTGAATCTATCAAAAGTTCGATGTGTGAATATGTTTCAAATTATTGTTTTCCTTGGAAATTATGGGTTGTTATGTTATTTGTTACCATAGAAAATAAATGAGTTAATGAGTCCATAATTAAGATATGATAATAACTAACTTAAGCACAAGACACGAAGTTTTGGTATTGTGTCTAAACTAGTTATGGACGGCTGTTGGTGCTTTGCACCTAAAATATGAAAAGTCGAATGCACTATGAGAGATGTTTTTACATCTAACCACTATGATAAGAGGTGTTTTTATGCCTAACCACTATAATAAAGGGTGTTATTACGCCTAACCATTATTATAAATAGTGTTTTTACACTTAACCACTGTGATAATGAGTGTTTTACATTTAACTATGAAAAATTAAACTTTATGAATGTCTGTGTTCTATGGATAAAAAAATGAATATTGAATAAGTATTGTATTTTTTTTATAAGCAATTTTATAAATCTTTGTATGGAAGTAACATTTATATGTTTATGTATTGAGTTATTTTTATTACGCATGATGCTAAGTAACTATTGCATAACTTGAATGTTAAGTTCTGTTTATTAAATTTTAGCCATATGCATGTTTATTCTTTATTACTTAGAAATTACTGAGTTTATTTGTGAATTCACTCTTCTTATGTTGACTCTTTTATTTAGTAATAAAGATTAGCTTGTAGTGGTCTTGTGGAGCATGAGGAAAATACAGGTAGTGCATCGAAAATAAATTAATAATAATTTATTATATCTTTTTTCTTAAATAAGTATTTCGAAAGAGTTAATATTTATTTAAGGATTTCAGTTTCTAGTTTGCATTAAGTGTTGTCATTTATTAAGTATTTTTCTACTTTAATTATGTTTTAGATACATTAATTATCATTTATTATTGGGACTTCAACGCATTTATTACCTTTTCAAAAGTCTTAAAAATTTCTGATTTTTTTTTATAAGTACGTGAATGGTAAAAACTTTAGTTTTGCTCGAATTAAAGAATTTAGTTAGGGTTTATACACTCACATTCATGGGGTCATATGATAAGTGAAGTTGGCTTAGTTGATATGCTCTTCCATATATATAATCGTAAAGTCGTGGGTTCGAACATATTACATTTTGAATATAATATGTAATCTAATAGTTTTAAATGATTAAAATAATTTATCTTCCAGTTTAAAAGTCGATGATATAACTTCCCGTGAGGGGCATTGTAGATATGTATATATTGAAAATAATTAGAATAGGAGAAGAGAATTTGGTTGTTTATTGAGAATTGGGAGGAGTGGACCATTTAAGAAGGGGGCCAATAATGGCGACTGTCTAACCAAATGAAGGGGCACTAGTCGATGAAGACAAGGCAACCATATGAGCGGCCTTTCATATATATAGTTTTTAGAAAGAAGAAGAACAACAACAAATTAAACCCACTTGGTTGGTGCCTAAAGAGGGCCTCACTAACGCACTCACACTCAAAACCCTCCAAAGTTTTGAACCCCATAACTCTCCCTAATTAGGGCACACACTCACTGCTCTTGGACCACTAGGGTTTTTGTTTTGTTTTTGTATTTTATTTTTATTTTTGGGAATTTAAGGGTTTTGTTTTGTTTCTCTGTTTGATTTGGCTTTGTCTGGTTGTAGAATCTGCGGCTGTGTTTTCTTGGGCCTGACCCATCATTCTGCCCAATTGTCCTTCTCAAACCATCAATCTGTATTTCCTTTGTTATTGAAATATCATCAAGAATTAACGAAATAGGACACAGAACAAAGAAAAAGAAAATCCAATATTTTGGAATGAAAATTCTTGGTTACAAACAAAGATTTTTTAGCTCTATTATTCTAATTATTTACCCTTTTTTTTTCTTTTTTCTTTTTTTCAAATTGAACTGAAGCTTAATTTCTGAGCCAAGATTGGGAACTGCCTGGCAGTGGTCTCTGACCCTAGATAAAAGTCTTGGTTCAAAACGAGGAAAAGGGCAGCAAAAGAAAGAAAACAGGTTTTTATGGGCCATGGTGGAAGTCGGCTTGTCTTTGACAGCCATTAATGAACATGTGGAGGTTTCCATTATAAATAATTAAGTAATTACCTCATTTTAATACTAATTAAAGTTGAAGTTGATCAATTTTGAAGCTGCCAAAATCCTATAACCTTGACTTCAGGAGTCGATCTTAATTAGGAATTTATAATTGCTGATATTTGTTAATTATTATATGGTTGGATTTTTTGGCTTTATAATCAGAAAGCCAAACCATGTTTTTTTATTACTTTTCAAAACCTGCTTAAGACATAAGCAACCCCCATTATTTTTTCATCTTCTTTGTTTGCCTTTGAAGCTGTCAACAGTATACTGTCTTTTTGTACTCGGCAACTCTCTCTCTCTCTCTCTCTGTGTACTCGATTCCTGTATATCTTGGTTCTATTTTAAATATTATTTACTATTATAATTTTTTCTGTATTTAAATTTAAATAAAATTTAATTATAAAATAATTTGTTATTTGATATAATTAAACTATTGATAAAATAAATCAGAATAACAAGTTAAGATTTTATTTTAAATTTAAAAATAAAAATATTTTTTGGTATGTGTTTCTATTATTTTATACGAACAAATATTAAAAAAAATCAAAAAATAAAATATCTGACTTGAATTCAAAGAGAATACATAAAAATAAGAGAATGAAAATATTAGATAAAATATTAATTTTTTAATATTTTATTTTTTTCCTCTTAGATATAATAGAGTCCACATTTTATTGTATTATCTGATAATAGTTTGGAATATCTAGCAGATCTTAGCAGATCCGGTGGTAGATTACAGTAGCAGATCCGGTGGTAAATCCCAGTAGCAGATTTGGTGAAAGGTTGTAGATCTTATAGCATAACAGGTGACAATTTGTAGATCCGGATGCATATCATAGTTCCAGTATATTCGTTATACAACGCATCAAATTCAGAAAGTCAGATTATTTTATGTGTACGAAATATTTTAATTCATATTTTATATGATTCAGTTACATATTATCTTGTGGGTTTATTTTTAAGCTTCCGCAATATATATATATATATATATATATAATCCTACACCATAATTTTAAGAGAATATTCTATTTTTATTTTTGAGGTTTACATTAATTTTAATTCAATTTAAAAAAAATTATATTTAACATTTTAATAAAGAGTGTTGATAAAATTATTTTAAAATGTGTGAATTAAAAAAAATAAAAAATAAGACTATTTGAATGCTTAAGGAGATTAATAATATTTTTAAAACAAGAATAATCAAATTTTATTTAAGTCAAATTTTAGAAATAGATGAAACTAACTTTTATATTCAATTTAGAATTAGTTGAATTTTAAAAAAGTTTAAAAGCCTATAGCTATTGAATTAAGAGTTTAAAAAAGTATATACAAGTCAAATAATATTTAATTTAAATTTTAATAAATTATATAAACGTCCACTAAAATTTAAAAGGGGTGTATACAAGTTAAAACTAATTGGATTTTAATAGAATTTAAAAGTTTAAAAATATTAGAATAATTTATACAAGTTAAGATGTATTCAATTTAGATTTTAATGAATTTTCTAAAAGCTTGAAAAGCCTGTTTGGTATAATTTATGCAAGTAAAGCTTTTAGCAGTAGATTTTTTTAAAATAAATCTTTTCAAATAAGAACTTTAATTAAAAAATTAATAGTTGCTTAGTTGTCTTTTAAAAAATGCTTTTAATTTTTCATAAGTTAACATAACTTCAAAAGTGTTTTTGTCTCTTAATTATTATAATATTTTATTTAACTAATATTTTTTGGATATATTAATTTTTTTAATATAATAGTAAGTTAAATATTAATAATAAAAAATAGCATTTAATGCATTGTTAAGCTTCTTCATAAAAATTAAAAAAGTTTAAAATTTAAGCTTTTAAAAAACTAAATTTTGGTCAACAAGTATTTATTGATTTGTGCATCAAAGTTCTTAAAGCATTTCAATTAAAGTTTTTTTACCAGAAAAAAATATTAAAAAACAGAAACTAAAATTTATGTATATTCAATTAAAACTTTATAAAAGTCTTTTAAAAATATATTAAAAAGTTAATAACTTTAAAAAACTTAAAAAAAAAAATTTCATTGAATTTTAAAAAGTATTTTATGAATAAAAATATCTAAGTGAAATTTAATTTGTTTCTATTGATTTCATTAGATTTTTATAAATACTATATAAAATCTATAAAATTTGACAATCCATGAATCTTTTTTAAATTTAAAATTTTATTTATGTTCATTAAATTCTAAATTAGATACACCATTCTAAATATATTCAATTAAAATTTTGTAAAACTTTTTAAAAATCTAAAATATTCAAAAAGTAATTGATCTTGGAATTTTTAAAAAAATAAAAAATTTCATACAAATTTAAAAATGAAACTGTAAATAGAAACATTCAACTAAAATCCTACTTCTATTCCAAATATTTGATTAGATTCTTACAAATTACATAATAATTTATGAATTTCTTTCAAATTTATAACTATGGACTCTAAATTGAAGACAATAAATCCAATTCCAGTATCTCATTAAATACTGAATGACATTCCTTTAACAAATCCAACACGTGAGTGGCATACAAGGCCATTTAATATCTTTTTAGAACCCTTTATTTTTATTTTTTGTTCTTCTCCTCTCTTCCCTTTTAATGGCGACTTTTTTTTTTTTTTGGTAAATCCTTTTAATGGCGACTTATTAACAGGACTGTGATTCTATTCAAATACCACATTTACAACCCTATATATATATATATATATATATATATAAACGTGGAATGAGATAGATGAAATTGATTTTCTAGGCATTGGAGTTTGGAGGTGAAGAAGAAGTTGAAGTTGAAGAAGAAGAAGAAGAAGAAGAGGGGACCAAAGTAGGCATGAGAGTCAATTTAATTCCACTGATTGGTCATTATATATTCTGAGGAATAAAACTCAAGCTGAGGCTCAAACCCAGATCTTCCTTTTCCACCATTTTTACTTTTGCTAACACATTCTGCCAAAGAAAAAAAAAAACCATTGCAAAGCTTGTTGCTCTTTAAATGTTTGAATGAAAGACTGAGAGAGAGAAGTTTGAAAGAAGAAAGTGCGCTGATGGATATGTTCTAAATTCTAATAAAAAGACATCACATGCCCTCTGTGTACGTGTTGGATCTGTTAATAGATTGGACAGAATTTGTAAAAAGTATCAACGGTGTAAAAATGTAGCTAAATAAATTAAAGTCCCAATTTAGATTATCTTACCAAATACAATTCAAAAATGATTCTTTTAAATTATTTGTATAATTATTAATATGAATAAATTAAATTAATACATAATTAATAAAATAAAAAATATTTTATTATATTATAACGTAAGAACAAATAATATAAATAATAATAATATTTTACTTCAATAGCATAAAATAAGACACTATTCAATGACTTGGCTAAAAAGTAAAATTGGTGAGCTTATCACAATTTTAAGAGAATTTATGAGACTTTTTAAATTCCAAGTGGCCATAAATTCCAAGTCAAGCAGATAAAGTAGTCTGACCAACATGCTCCATATATATATTTTCATAAAAAAAGAAAAAAAAAAAAGTAAGCTTATCTAATAATCTTAGTGCGCTATTGGAAAAAAAATTATATACACATATTATTATATAGGTGATGTGTTAGGCAAACTATTTATAAATAGTCATTCAGTAAAATTGAATGAAATTTATCAATTTTATTTTAATATTTTATGACGGTGCAAATAATAATAAATTATTAAATTTATATATTATGTGATAATTTAAAATAAATAATACAGTATTACACTTGATGCAAAATTTTATCATATGGAAGTTTCTATGAAACTTTAATATGAAGATTAATCAAATACCATACCTTTTCCATCCAAATTCATTATAATTTATATTATTCTTTAGTTTAACTATTATGTGCGAGGAACACAGTATCAATTAATATAAAAGTTAGTATTACTAACTGATATTGACTATTTGATAATTAATTTAATTCTATATTTATAATAGAGTCCTGTTCAGGTGCAAAAAGTATGAATTTAATCCAAAACGTGTTATTCATGATGGACTTTTGAATACAACGAAGTTTCAATAGCCCATTGTAAATAATAAAATCAAAGATGAGAATTCATTCGGAAATTTTTGTATCCAATTTTATTTATAATGTGTTAAAATGTATTTTAATACTTTTTAAAATTAAATTTGTTTATTTAGAAGTCTTTACAATTAATTTATGCAATTGATAACGTCTAAATTGAAAAAGTTGCACATTTGTCCAATGTAGTTGAAATTGACAAAAAAAATTGCACATTTGTCCAGTTTAGTTAAAATTAACAAATTCTATTAATTTAAAATTGATATATGACCTTCAATTTTTTTTACCAACAATTTAAAAAAAATTAAAATTCATTTATAGTTTTTTTTTTTTTCTCTTTTTTCATTTATTTAAGGTTTTGGTAAAATTAAAAATTAAAAAAATAATTTTGAGGGTCATATATTAATTTTAAGTTGATAGAATTTGTTAATTTTAACTAAATTATATAAATGTGCAATTTTATTTCTCAATTTCAACTACATTTGACAAATGTGCAACTTTTTTCAATTTAAAATGTATCAATTGCACAAATTAATTGTAGAGACCCCTAAATTAACAAATTTAATTTTAAAAAGTATTAAAATGCATTTAAATTTGGCCGCTGTAGCTCAATGATACACATGTGACAGATCCAACAATGTTGGCCATGAATACAAAATAAAAAAATTAATATGGTTGTACTCCAAACTATATTAGGTATTAAATATTACATCCTGAACAATTTATTTTTTGGTATTTTGCATTCCAAATTAATCTAAAGCTTGCACCATTCTTTTTTTTATTTTTTGCACTTTATATATATATTTTTTAAAATTTCGACACTATCAATAAAGTTTCAATGAAACTTTGAATGTAGTTAAATCATCCTTCTAACATATACAATGTGTGTGTATACATGTTGTGTAAAATGCAGGATAAATTAATGGGTTAAATACTTTAATACTTTTTAAAATTTAATTTTTTATATATGGATCACTAATACTCATATTTCATTGGAGTTAAATTTAACAGATTTCATTAATTAATCATTTTTAGCACTTTTTTTGTTCTTGTAAAATATAAAAAAAAAATAGCCTAATTTTTTTCTGTTTATAGTTTTTTTATTTTATCTTAATTTACTAAATTTATTTTTTTATCATAAAATTCCTTTTACCGAATATACCTTTTTATTATGAATTTTTTTTTATCTAAATTTTTTTCCATCATAAATTGTGTTTCATCCTAAAATTTTTTTCATGAAATTTTTTTGCAGATATTTTCATCTAAAAAATTATTTGGACAAAAAAATTTATGATGAAAAAATTATAGGATGAAAAAAATTTTCATAATAAATATAATTTTTTTAGCAATTTTAGGATAAAAAAAGATAGATGAAAACAAATTTAGAAGAAAAAAATTTAGATAAAGCAAATTTTTATAAAGAAAAAGCATATAAGATAAAAAAGTTTCATGATAAATAATAGTTGTTTAGCAATTTAAAATAAAAAAAAATTTAGATAGAAAAAATTAAATGAAATTTATTTTTAATATTTTAAATAATTAATAAAAAATTTAAAAAATTATTAAAATGTATTAACTAAAAAAATCTGTTAAATTTAATCTTAATTGTACTAAATTGCAACTTTTTACAAATATAAAAATATGAATTATTTAAATTAATTGAAGCTATTCTTATATCAATAAATTATATTTTAAAAATTATTAAAATACATTTATGACTCTAAATTGAAAAATGAAAAAGAGAGAGGGAGTGGACCCATTGGCAATTGGGGGGAAATATTCATAAATGGCGACGAGAAATTCAAAGTCAAGTCATTCACAAAAAAAGAAAAAAAAGAAAAAAGAAAAGGAAATTCTAAGTCAAATATATACTATCCAACTCTGAATAGTCTTTGATAGTTGCTTCTCAACTAGTTAATTGTCCTTTGTGGAATTTTGACAAGTACCAAAAACCCATTTCCCAATATGTCCACCAAAAATAATAAAATTAAAATAATAAAAATAAAGAACGAAAACAAAAAGGAAGGCCCATATTCCTCTTCTTAACTTAAAATTATGTTTTTTATA